>CM046660.1:25557564-25560064 GCA_025594165.1 Tamias sibiricus | reverse complement strand
CAAACACTTATTGATGGGCGCAGTGGCACACCCCTGTAATCCCAGCACTTGGGAGGCTGAGACAGGAGTACTGCAAGTTCAAAGCTACCCCCAGCAATGGCGAGGCACTTAGCAACTCAGTGAGACCCTGTCTCTAAATAAAAATACAAAAAGGGGCCAGGAGCGGTGGCACACGCCTGTAATCCCAGCACTTGGGAGGCTGAGGCAGGAGGATCACGAGTTCAAAGCCAGCCTCAGCAATGGCGAGGCACTTAGCAACTCAGTGAGACCCTGTCTCTAATAAAATACAAAAAAGGGCTGGGGATGTGGCTCAGTGGTTGAGTGCCCCTGAGTTCAATCCCCGGTAACAAAAAAAAAAAAAAAAAACAAACAAACAAACAAACAAACAAAAAAAAAAAACAAAAAGGGGCTGGGGATGTGGCCCCAGTGGTCAAGTGCCCCTGATTTCAATCACTGGTACCAAAAACAAAGGAAACATTTATCAGAGAGGGGATTTTGAGATCCACATTAAGTATAAAAGGTTTTCTTCATCCTGAGATGCATTTCATACATGGAAAAGATTACCTGAACCACAGAAGTGAATCATTAAATAGAAAAGATGTTTTACTGGCTACACTGTGCAAAGAACTATACAAATCAGCCAAATGTTAAGAAGATTATCTAAATATATCTTCATTAAAGACCAAAAAAAGAGAGAAGGGACCCATATGCTGACCTCTTTGTTTTATAATGAGGACACAAGGGAAAGGGATCAAAAAATTATCAGGAGACGGATGCGGTGGCGCACGCCTGTAATCCCAGCACTTGGGAGGCTGAGGCAGGAGGATCGCGAGTTCAAAGCCAGCCTCAGCAATGGTGAGGCACTTAGCAACTCAGTGAGACCCTGTCTCTAATAAAATACAAAAAAAAAAAAAGGGCTGGGGATGTGGCCCAGTGGTCGAATGCCCCTTAGTTCAACCCCAGGTATACAAAAAAAAATCAAACAAACAAACAAAAAAAAAAAAAATTACAGAAAAGAGGGCTGGGATGTGGCCCAGTGAGATCAAAGTGCCCCTGATTTTCAATCACTGGTACCAAAAACAAACAGGGAAACACTATTATCAGAGAGGGATATTTGAAGATCCACATTAAGTATAAAGGTTTTCTTCATCATGAGATGCATTTCATACAAAGGGAAAAGATTACCTGAACACAGAAGTAGAAATCATTAAAAAGATCAAATGATGTTTTTTATCTGTCTACACTGGCAAAGAACTATACAAATCAGCCAAATGGTTAAGAAGATTATCTAAATATATCTTCATTAAAGACCAAAAAAAGAGAGAAGGGACCCATATGCTGACCTCTTTTTTTTATAATGAGACACAAGGGAAGATGGGATCAAAAAATAATCAGGAGACTGGATTGCAGTGGCGCACGCCTGTAATCCCAGCACTTGGGAGGCTGAGGCTAGGAGGGATCGCGAGTTCAAAGCCCCGCCTCAGCAATGGTGAGGCACTTAGCAACTCAGTGAGACCCTGTCTCTAATAAAATACAAAAAAAAAAAAGGGGCTGGGGATGTGGCCCAGATGGTCAGAATGCCCCTTAGTTCAACCCCTGGTACGACCCCCCCCCCCAAAAAAAAATATCAGGAGCTGGGCATACTGAGCACAATGGTAACACTGTAATGCCAGCAACTCGGGAGGTGGAGGTAGAAGTACTGAAGTTTGAGGCCAGCCTGGGCAAACGGAGCAACACCCTGTTTCAAAAACAGAATACAAAGGGGTACCAGGGATTGAACTCAGGGGGCACTGAACCACTAAGCCACATCCCCAGCCCTATTTTATATATTATATTTAGAGATAGGGTCTGACTGAGATTGCTTAGTGCCTCAAAGTTGCTGAGGCTGGCTTTGACTTTTTGCAATTCTCCAGCCCTCAGCCTCCCAAGCTGATGGCATTACAGGTGTGCACCACCACGCCCTGCTTTAATTCTTTTTTTTTTTATTCTTAAATTTGCTTTAGTTGTACACAATGCAATGCATTTATGTTTATGTGGTGCTGTGGATAAAAACCCAGGTCTGCGCATGAGTAGGCGAGAGGCTATACCGCTGAGCCACACCCCCAGCCCCTTTAATTCTAAATCTTTAAAATTTGTTCACATTAAATCATAAAGTAGGTAGTTTACATAAGTTAATGTAAATGAAGCAAAATGATTTAAAACTGGGTACAGTGGTGCATATTTGTAATCTCAGCAACACAAAAGGCTGAGTGCAAGAGGATCTCAAGTTTCAAGGTCAGCATCAACAATTTCGTGAAATTCTATCTCAAAATAAAAAGTTTAAATAGATGGGCTGGGGATATAGCTCAGTTGGTAGAGTGTTTGCCTTGCATGCACATGCCCCTGGGTTCAATCCCTAGCACCACAAAAAAAAAAATGTTTAAATAGAGACTGGGAACGTAGCTCAGTACTAAAAAACACCCCTGAGTTCAATTCCCAATACCAATAAAATAAAACCAAC
>CM046660.1:25427881-25557464 GCA_025594165.1 Tamias sibiricus | reverse complement strand
CACACTGAACAGACGAACAAACATACAAACATATATTTGTGACGTCACATTAACATGAAATGTAGACAAATGTACAGACATAAAGACATGTATAAAAAGAAAAGAAAAAAAAATACAATTGTGTGCACACTAAAGAGAGATCTCCTCATCCCGGCCGGGAGGAATGACACTTAAGTTGTGAAATATTTTGAAGGACTCTTTTGAGGGAATCATTCTATACCTTCATCTTGGTCCTCTTGATTTTGTACCTTTTTTATTAATCTTGATTCTTCAATAACTTCATCTTGATCATTTTGATGTGGTACCTGTTTTATTAATCTAGATGGTATCCATATTGGAGAGGATTCGTCTTTTGGAAAAACACAAACAGATCCTCTTCCCCAAATTAATACTGGATCTGGACCCTTCCATGTACCTGAAAGAACATCCTTCCAGTAAACCAAAGGTTTTATGTTGTTGGTGTGGATTCCAATGTCTGTCTCCAGCAGAATAACCATTAGAGTCTAAAGTTAAAAAATTTAAGGTAAACAGGGCAACTGCCAATCTGTCCTTAGGACTTTTCCAATTTCCTTCTTTTTGTTTTAATAACATAATTTTCAGTGTTTGGTTTGCTCTTTCAATAATGCCCTGACCCTGAGGATTGTATGGGATGCCTGTTTTATGGGATATATTGAATTTTGCGCAAAACTGTTTGAAAGATGAGGACGTATATGCGGGGCCATTATCTGTTTTAAGCATTTTGGGGATGCCCAATGCAGCAAAAGCTTGCAAACAATGAGATGTGACATCTTTAACTTTTTCTCCAGAATGTAAGGAAGCAAAAATCATGCCTGAGCATGTATCTATAGTCACATGAATAAATCGCAATTTTCCAAAACTTGGCTCATGAGTAACATCCATCTGCCACAAATGATTGGGCATTAATCCTCTAGGGTTAACTCCGAAATGAGGATTGGGCAAATGTGTCATACAAGATTTACAATCTTTTACAATTGTTCTGGCTTGCTCTTTTGTGATTTTAAACCTACGTTGCAAGGTGGTGCTGTTGACATGAAACTGGAATGAAATAAAGTAGCTTGTTGTAGCACTGAAAATATAAATACTGTTTTTGTAAGTTCATCAGCCTTTTGATTACCTTCATGGAGGGGACCAGGCAAATTAGTATGTGCTCTAATATGGCCTACGAATAGAGGTTCTTTTCTTGCCCACAAAAGTTTTTGTATTTGATAAAACAATTTAAAGGCTGGAGTATGAGGTGCTATTGGTCCTGCTAACTCTAATTTTGGGACGGCTTGTACAATATAGTGGCTATCTGAAAAAATGTTTACGGGCTGGTCCCTAAAATTTTCCAGAGCTCTTACCACAGCTTCCAGTTCCACTAGTTGAGCTGATTTGTGTGCAGTTATGTAAGTCATATTTTCTTTTTTAGTGACTACTGTAGCAGTACCATTTGAGGACCCATCTGTAAATACATTAAATGCCTTAGGTATAGGTTGATTTTTTATTACCTGTGGAAATATAATAGGATGATTAATACAAAAAGATAATATAGGGGACTTAGGAAGATGATTATCAAAATTTGCAGAAGTAGAGCATTTAGCTATAGCCCAATCATTATCATTGAAGCATAAGTATTCAATCTGTGATGATGAATAGGGAGTAATAATAGTAGCAGGGTGAATGCCAAATATTTTAGTAGAAGTCTTAAGTCCTTGAAGAATAAGTTTAGCCACCATGGAGGTATAAGATTCAATTATACTTTTAGGAGAGACGGGCAAATGTATCCATAATAAAGGCCCTTGTTGCCAAAATACTCCTGTGGGTGTATATTGTGAAGAAATAATAATCAACATCAGCGGTTGAGTTAAATCAAATCTATCACAATGAGCTCCTTCGATGGCTTTTTCTACTAATTTTAAAGCTTTCCTAGCATCAGGAGTCAATGTTCGTGGTGAAGATGGATCAGGATCTCCACGAAGGATGTCAAATAAAGGTTTTAGTTGGCCAGTAGTGAGATTTAGTGTAGGGCGAAGCCAATTAATGTCTCCCAGTAGTTTTTGGAAATCATTGAGGGTGGTCAAATGTTCTTTATTTATTAAAATTTTTGGGGGTCTAACAAAAGTATCCATGATTTTAAATCCTAAATATAATATGGGAGATCTGGTTTGAACTTTTTCTTCTGCTATATATAATCCATATTTTTTTAAATTTTCTACCACATCACTGAATATATTAAATAAGATTTTTTGATTAGGGTGGGCCAATAAAATATCATCCATGTAATGTAGACACATGAGGTTTGGATATTTATTTTTAATGGGTTGGATAGCCTTGTCCACATATATTTGGCATATGGTGGGGCTATTAGCCATTCCCTGTGGTAAAACCTTCCATTGATATCTCTGATCAGGGCCATTATTGTTCATAGAAGGAACGGAAAAAGCAAACCTGGGGGCATCCAGAGGATGTAGGGGAATAGAAAAGAAGCAATCCTTTATATCAAGAGTAATAAGATGGAAATTTTTTGGAATAGCTACGGGACTAGGAAGTCCAGGTTGAGTAGGCCCCATAACTTGCATGGTTTTATTGATTTGTCTAAGATCATGTAACAATCGCCATTTTCCTGACTTTTTCTTGATCACAAATATGGGGGAATTCCAGGGAGAGGTGGAAGGTTCTATATGACCTGCTTCTAATTGTTCCTGAACTAATTGGTGGGCCGCTTGTAATTTCTCTTTAGATAGGGGCCACTGAGGGACCCACACTGGCTTATCAGAAAGCCATGGTATTTTCAAAATTATTTTCTCAGTGGCCCCGAAAAAAAATATCTTTTTCCTTTATGACAATGATTACTTTTAGGGTTAAGATTACTCTGTACTTTTTGATAATGAGTTCTTTTATGGTTAAGATTACCCTGTAGGTTTTCACATTTAACATCTGCAGGCTTGGTTGCAAGGTGTACTCCCATTTGTTGCAAAATATCTCTTCCCCATAAAGTAACCGGTAGATTAGGTAAAACATAAGGCTGAAATGTTCCTTTATGGCCTTCATCATCCTCCCATTTTAAAATTACTGCACTTTTATCTGGGAGGTTATTATATCCCAAGCCTCTTAAACTGGTTGAAGCTTTTTGCAGAGGCCAGTGCTTGGGCCATTGGCGTAAATTAATAATGGAAGAGTCAGCTCCAGTATCTATTAATCCCTCCATTTCTATTCCTTGGATTTTTATTTTACACATAGGCCTCCTTGAACAGTCTCGAACCCAGCAAGCCATGGGACTTGTGTCAGTGGAACAAAATCCTCTATTGTTCCCTTCTTGAGGCATACCCATTTTAAATGAATTATGTAAATTGGGAAGGAGAAGCAACTGAGCAATTCTATCTCCTTGATTAACAGAACTTACACTTTGGGGTGAGCTAAGCATTATTTTTATTTCCCCTTTGTAGTCTGAGTTTATTACACCTGGGGTCACTTGCAAACCTAATAAGCTTTTAGGACTACGCCCGATAATAAGTCCTACAGTCCCTGAGGGAAGAGGTCCCCTGACTCCTGTGGGAATCAGTTGAACCCCCATTTCAGGTGTTAACACTATTCGGGCGGTGGAACAGAGGTCTAATCCTGCATTTCCTCTTGTTCCTCTGGCGAGGGAGTGGATGGGTAGTAGGGATTGTGTCGGGGAAGCATCTGAGTGGATGCTTGAGGATACTCCTTCTGCAATGCCCCGTACATTTGTGGGCCCCGGGGTACTGGGCCCCGTGCCCCATTTTTTGAATTCCTGAACAAAGGATTTCCATGGATGTCAAATTTTGAATAGCATTTATTGGCCCAATGATTTCCCTTTTTACACCTGGGGCAGCGGCCTGGGGCACGGTATGAGCTTGATCTTATTTCTCTTTTGGGATTTTGCCTAGAATTGCCTGATTGATTATGATAATTTTGCCTGGAATATCCTGATTGGTTATAATGTCTACGTTTAGCCTTTGTGAAATTTCGAGAGGAAGCACCTCTCATTGAGGCTGCAATCACATTTCCTGTGACAAAAGCGCCATTTATATCTTTACATAGTTGTATATATACGGAAAGATCCTTTTTAGTTCTCCATGGCCTGATGGCTGCTTGGCACCATTTATTTGCATTTTCATAAGCTAATTGAACAACTAATGGCATAGCTTGGTCAACATCTGCAAACACACTACCTGCAGTTCTCAAAAGTCGATCAGCAAAGTCGGCATACGGCTCATTAGGTCCTTGAATCACTTTTGACAAGCTACCTTGTAGATCCCCAGGTCCTTGTACAGTTTTCCATGCCTCTAAGGCAGCTGCATTTATCTGAGCATATATATCTGAGTCATAATCTGTTTGAGCCTGTAAGTCTGCGAATTGCCCTTCTCCTGTGAGCATGTCTATATTATAGTTTTCAAACCCTGCAGCCGCGTTTCTTTTAGCCGTTTCTGTACAAAGTTCTTGGAATTGCGATCACCAAACCAAGAATTGCCCCCCGCTTAATGTTGCTTTACATAGACTTTTCCAGTCTGAGGGGGTTAAGCTAAAGGTGTTAAGGGACTCCAGCATACTCAACGTGAAAGGAGCTTGGGGCCCATAAGTCATTACTGCCTCTTTGAGATTTTTTATTGTTTTGAAATCTACTGACTGATGGACACTCTGTCCATTTTTCTTTTCAAATGCTGGCGGTTCCCAATGTATCTGTGAGTTGTCCTCGAGAGCGCATAAGCGATCAGAAAGACTTTTTATTTCTGTTTCTAGGGTATGCAAATGCCTAGTAATACCCTTCATATTTTCTGTAATGGATTCCACCCATGGGGGAGTAGAGGACACAAGTGACTCCTCTGCCTGACGGACCTTTTTCTCGGTCTTTTTTAATTTCTTTTTCCTCATTTTCTCAGGATCACTTTTACTAGATTCCTCACCACTGCTAATTTCACTGACAGCAATATCCTGAGGCCCAGGTTCCAGTGAGAGCAAGTATCCTTCAGCTTTCGCCAATAACTCCCGAATAGCTTTAATAGCTTGGATTTTTGTCATTTTTGGGTCTCTTCTAATACTCTCTTTACTGGTCTCAGTTGGCCCAGTGGAATCTACACTTTTTTGATCACTTTCACTTTTGTCTATATACTCCTCACTGAGAACAGAGTCAGGTATATCAAGGAGTCTTTGCATAGCCTCTATCACTTGGGATTCAGTTATATTCGAACCCATCTTTAGAGACCTTTCAGTTCTTACCTGTCCGCTCCGAAGTTCCCCGTACGGCCGCCACCTGTTGCTGCCTGAAGCGCTTGGAGCAACGGAGCCGCGGGAAAAACTTCAGAAGCAAACTGGAGACAAACAGCTTTTTATTCTGATAACTTTTCTCTCTGGTTCTAATAACGACTAACACACGCCAAAAACACACCCTAAAATGGCGCTGACCCGATCAGCAATCTCGGCCAAGTCACTCGAGATCCCGCAACAAATCCCGTGAGACTACGGGTGGCGACAATGTCCAAATCTCCACGGCTCATAGTCAAATGCAATTAAAGTCAATCCCCAAACAGGGCTCCTGCATTTTACAACATTGCAAAATTCTCTTATTAGCTCTTGTAGTTGTTTTATACTTATTTAGCACTTATGTAACAAAATTTGTACATTAATGTTCATAGTAGTATTATTCATAATGGCCCCAAAATGCACAGCAGCTGATAAGTGAATAAATAAAATATGATGTATCCACACAATGGATTGAACTCAGGGGCACTCGACCACTGGGCCACATCCCCAGCCCTTTTTTGTATTTTATTTAGAGACAGGGTCTCACTGAGTTGCTAAGTGCCTCGCCATTGCTGAGGCTGGCTTTGAACTCACGATCCTCTTGCCTCAGCCTCCCAAAGTGCTGGGATTACAGGCGTGCGCCACCACGCCCGGCAATGGATTCTTTTTCTAAAAAATATTTTTTTTTAGTTATAGGTGGACACAATACCTTTATTTTGTTTATGTGGTGCTGAGGATCAAACCCAAGGCATCACACATGCGAGACCAGCACTCTACCGCTGAGCCATATCCCAAGCACCCCCCACAATGGATTCTTTTTTTTTTAAATTATTTATTTACTTTAGTTGTACACAATGCAATGCATGTATGTTTACGTGGTGCTGAGGATCGAACCCGGGCCGTGCATGTGCTAGGCGAGTGCTCTGCCGCTGAGCCACAACCCCAGCCCACACAATGGATTCTTATTTGTCCATAAAAAGGAATAAAGTCCTGCTACATGCTACAATATGAATGAAACTTCAAAACAGTTTGCTGCAAGGTGAGGTGGCGCACACCTGTAATCCCAGTGACTCAGGAGGCTGTGGCAGGAGGATCACAAGTTCAAAGCCAATATCAGCAATTTTGTGAGATCGGTCTCAAAATAAAGAATAAAGAGGGGGGCTGGGATTGTGGCTCAGCGGCAAAGCGCTCGCCTCGAACGTGCGCGGCCCGGGTTCAATCCTCAGCACCACGTAAATGTAAATGCATTGTATTGTGTACAACTAAAGTAAATAAATTAATATTAAAAAAAAATTAAAAAAAAAAAAAGAATAAAGAGGGCTGGGGATGTAGCTCAGTAGCAATTCCCAGTACCACAAACAATAATAATAATATAAAATAAACAGAATGCTAAGTGAAAAAAAGCCAACCACGAAAGATGACATGTTTTATGATTCCATGTATTTGAAATGTCTGAATATAAATGGAATAGGCAAATTGATAAAGCCTGAAAGTAGATCACTGGTTGCCTAGAGATAGGTCCGTAGGGAAGAAATGGGGAGTTTACTCCTAATGGATATGGAGTTTGGTTTTGGGATGATGAAAATGTTCTGAATTATTTTAGATGGTTGTACAACTTTGAATATACTTTTAAAAACATTGATTTTGCCGGGTGTGGTGGTGCATGCCTGTAATCCCAGCACTTGGGAGGCTGAGGCAGGAGGATCGCGAGTTCAAAGCCAGCCTCAGCAATGGCGAGGCACTTAGCAACTCAGTGAGACCCTGTCTCTAATAAAATACAAAATAGGGTTGGGATGTGGCCCGGTGGTTAAGTGCCCATGAGTTCAATCCCTGGTACAAAAAAAAAAAAAAACACACATTGATTTCTACACTTTTGTTTTGTTTGTGGTACTGTAGATTGAACCCAAGGCCTTGCTAGACAATTGCTATACATTGAGCTATACCCAGAACCCTGGAACCCTGAAATCTATACTTTTCTTTTTTTAATATTTATTTTTTAGTTATAAGTGGACACAATATCTTTTATTTTTATGTGGTACTGAGGATCAAACCCAGTGCCTCATATATGCTAGGTACATGCTCTACCTCGGAGCCACAATCCCAGCCCCTGAAATCTATACTTTTGATGGGTCAATTACATGATACATGAATTAGATCAATAAGGCTGTATTAAAATCGGCATCATGCCAGGCTTGGTGGCGCAGGCCTATAATTTCAGTGACTCAAGAGGATGAGACAGGAGGCTCACAAGTTCAAAGCCAGCTTCAACAAAAAGCAAGGCCCTAAACAACTCAGTGAGATCCTGTCTGTAAATAAAATACAAAAAATAGGGCTGGGGATGTGGCTCAGTGGTGAGTGCCCCTGAGTTCAATCCCTGGTAACCCCCCCCCAAAAAAAAAATTGGCATCACTTGCCATAAACAGAATGTAAAGCTGGCGCAGTGGCGCATGCCTGTAATCCCAGCACTTGGGAGGCTGAGGCAGGAGGATCGAGAGTTCAAAGCCAGCCTCAACAATAGTGAGGCACTTAGCAACCCAGTGAGATCCTGTCTGTCTCTAAATAAAATACAAAAAAGGGCTGGAGAGTGGCCCAGTGGTCAAGTGCCCCTAAATTCAATCCCGGTACCAAAAAAACAAAACAAAACAAAAAAAAAAACAGAATTTAAAATTAAATAATATTGGGGCTGGGATTGTGGCTCAGCAGTAGAGCGCTAGCCTAGCATGTGGGCGACCCAGCTTCGATCTTCAGCACCACGTACAAATAAAACGCTTGTAGTACAACTAAAGCAAATAAATAAAAATATTTTTTAAAAAATTAAATAATATTATTAAACACTAGCTAGATATTTACATAAGCTCCTTTGATTGGGAGAGAGGAGATTCCAAAATGTTAGAGAACTGGCACCAAATTAAACCTTTTCCTTAAATTACTCAGGAATGAAAGACACTTGAAAAAGGAAAACATTTTTCACTTTCAGGTTCAGTGTTTTTTTTTGTTTTTTGTTGTACCAGGGATTGAACTCAGGGGCACTCGACCACTGGGTCACATCCCCAGACCTTTTTTGTATTTTATTTAGAGACAGGGTCTCACTGAGTTGCTAAGTGCCTCACCATTGCTGAGGCTGGCTTTGAACTCACGATCCTCCTGCCTCAGCCTCCCAAAGTGCTGGGATTATAGGTGTGCGCCACCAAGCCCAGCTAAAGTTCAGTGTTTTTCATGGCATATCTGTTTGCTAGCTACAGTCAATTTGCAAATTCCTTCAATACCTATCCCACATTTGGGGCAAACTGACATACAAGATGTGAAGCTGCAGTACCCCCAGGAGTGTGTGTGTGACCCATCCATGAAAGCAATGATTAAGTGGCAAAGGAAGGGACATAAAGTCATTTCAGAAATCCAACATTTGTGGTGGTAGGGATGAAACCCAGGGCCTTGCACATGTTAGGCAAGTAGTACTCTACCACTGAGCTTCATCCTCACCCCAGAAGTCCAATTTCTACAAAACCCTAAAACTGATGTCAATTGGATTTAAGTAGTCTGTTAGAAATAGAGGGGGCATTGCTGGAGGAAACGTTAAATTAGTGCAAGGACTAGCTGCCCTATGGTGAAATGCTTCAAAACAGAATTCTGGCCTGCCACCTGCCATTCAGTTCCCATCACCAGTCCTGGGTTCATTGGTGATCTGTCTGTTCTGGCCTTCCAAATATTGTAAGGAAGTGCTATCTTCCCACCTGGGGCCCTAGGGAGGGAAGAAAAGGGAAATTAAAACAGCAACTCCTTGGCTAGGCACAGTGGCTCACACCTGTAATCTCAGTGACTCAGGGGGCTGAGGCAGGACAATTGCGCGTGAAGTGCCATTTATTTATTTATACTGGAGATTGAAGCTAGGGTCTTGCACAAGCTAGACAAGAGATCTACCACTGAGCTACATTCCTAGCCATTTGTTTGTTTATTTATTTGATACTGGTTTGAACCCAGAGGGGCTTTACCAATGAGCTACATCCCCAGCCTTTTTTATTTTTTATTTTGAGAGAAGATCTCATTAAGTTGCTTAGGGCCTCGCTAAATTGCTAAAGCTAATATTTAACTTGGCAATTCTCCTGTTTCAACTGCTCCAGTCACTGGGATTACAGACTTGTACCACCATGTCCAGCAGCAATCATAATTTTAATAAAATAAGAGAAAAGAATATAACTGTGAAACATAATGGGATAACAGGAACAACTGGGGACATGGTGTGTATGCCGATAATCCCAGTTACTCAGTAGGTGGGTTGCAAATTGAAGGCTAGACTCAGCATTTTAACGAGACCCTGTCTCAAAATAAATATGGAAAAGGGTTTGCCGGGGATATAGCTCAGTTGTTAGACTGCTTGCCTCACATGCACAAGGCCCTGAGTTCAATCCCCAGCACCTCAAAAAAAAAGGGGGGGGATTGGGGGTGTAGCTCAGTGATAGAACACTCCTGGCTTAATTCCCAGTACAAGAAAGAAAGACAGGCAGGCAAAAGAGCAATTGGAACACATGAGAGAACTTAAAGAGCTAATGAAAAAATTGGAAGATGATGACAGTGAGGAAACATATAAAGTACAGCAAAAACACAAATGAAGCCGGGCGTGGTGACACACGCCTGTAATCCCAGCACTTGGGAGGTTGAGGCAGGAGGATCGCGAGTTCAAAGCCAGCCTCAGCAATGGCGAGGCACTTAGCAACTCAGTGAGACCCTGTCTCTAATAAAATACAAAAAAGGGCTGAGGATGTGGCCCAGTGGTCAAGTGCCCCTGAGTTCAATCCCCGGTACCCAAAAAAAAAAAAAAAAAAAAAAAATCCTAAGAGAGAAATGGTTCACACATGGGAAGAGAATGACATTAAATCTAATTAACAGAAACAAGAAGACAATGGAAACTTGTAAAGTCCTAAGACCTTTTTCTTTTTCTTTTTAATATTTATTTATTTGTTTTAGTTGTACACAATGTGTTTATTTTTACGTGGTGCTGAGGATCGAACCCGGGCCACACACATGCTAGGCGAGCACTCCACGGCTGAGCCACGACCCCAGCCCCCTAAAACCTTTTTCAGTGATCAATCAGTTACAAGACAAACTATCTCTCATGTGCTCAAAGGCAAAATAGGATATTTTCAGACATGCAAGGACTCAAACATCTTTACCTCCCATATATTTTTTAAATATTTATTTGTTTTAGTTGTACACATGCTTTTATTCTTATGTGGTGCTGAGGATCGAACCCAGGGCCATGCACGTGCTAGGCGAGTGCTCTACGGCTGAGCCAAAACCCCAGCACCCCCATATATTTTTTCTTAGAATCTTTCACCATAAACCAGAAGCAGTGGCACACACCTGTGATCCCAGCTACTTGGGAGACTGAGGCAGGAGGATCACAAGTTGGAGGCCAGTCTGGGCAAATTAAGGATACTTTATCTTTTTTAAAAAAATATTTATTTTTAGTTGTACACAATTACTTTATTTTTATTCATTTTTACGTGGTGCTGAGGATCGAACCTGGGCCATGCACGTGCTAGGTGAGCGCTCTACTGCTAAGCCACAATCCCAGCCCCCAGGGATACCCTATCTTGAAATAAAAAATAACAAGAACTGGGGCTGTAACTCAGTGGTTGAGCATCCCTTGGGTTTAATCCCTAGTACCAAAAAAGGGGAAATAAAATAATTTTATATATTTTCCTATAGCTATAAGCAAGTGCTCATCCTCTGACAGATATGAATGAGTCAGCTCCTGCCAGACTGCAAGCTCCCTGAGAACAGGAACCTTCTTTCATCTTTTTTTTTTAATGTTTTTTTTTTTCATTTAAATATTTATTTATTTGCTTTTAGTTGTACACAAGGTGTTTTTTTTTTTAATACTTATTTATTTGCTTTTAGTTGTACGCAATGCGTTTATTTGTATATGGTGCTGAGGACTGAACCCGGGCTGCGCACGTGCTAGGCTAGCGCTCTACCGCTGAGCCACAGCCCCAGCCTCCTTTCATCTTTTAATTTGCAGCAGCTTTGCATGCACTAAGCTTTCAAAAATATAAATTGTCCACACATCTCACCTTTTATCTGTCTCACATATTGTCAAATTGTCTTCACAGCTGTCAGCCCTGGGATTGAATCCAGGGGCACTCAACAACTGAGCCACATCCCCAACCTTTTTTATATGTTTTGAAACAAGGCTCACTAAATTGCTGAGGCTGGCTTTGAACTCACAATCCTCCTGCTTTAGCCTCCCCAGCTGTTGGGATTATAGGTAAACACCTCTGCATTCAATGCCTGCCCTAATCTTAGATTGAGAATTTCCTTGGGGTCTTTGTCTTTTTTTTTTTTATACTGGGGATGTAACTCAGGGGCACTTGACCCTGGGCCACATCCCCAGCCCCTTTTTGTATTTTATTAGAGACAGGGTCTCACTGAGTTGCTAAGTGCCTCGCCATTGCTGAGGCTGGCTTTGAACTCGTGATCCTCCTGCCTCAGCCTCCCAAGTGCTGGGATTACAGGCATGCGCCACCGCGCCCCGCTGGGGTCTTTGTCTTAATTAAAACCCAAGGTGGGAGTTTATGAGGACTTCCTCTTAGCAGTTCCTTAGAAAGTGGGAAGAACAAGTATTTCAGGACAAGAATGGGCTGCCAGTATTTGCTCTTAGTCTCATTTATGGATGTAATACTAAAGAAGGAAGGGGGCACCGGATTTGAACTGGGGACCTCTTGATCTGCAGTCAAATGCTATACCCCCACACCCTACCATTATTTTCTTTCCTTGTCCACTTATAGTGACTCAATACAATGGGGTTCCACCCACACTGGAGTTCTGGCAAGCTTTGTGTTCTGAAGCCTCACCTTCTAAGAATCCATCATCTGCCTTGACTTCTGAATGCCAATAAACTGGGTGGAGACCTTTAAAAATGACATCCTGTAAACTAGCTGAAAAGGAAAGTGACAGAGCATAAGCAGAGCACACTGGGTATTCTCTGTCAGAATCCTTGGGCTAAAAATCAACCCGGAAGCCAGACCATGTGGCACACACCTATAATCCCAGTGATTCAAGAAGCTGAACAGGAGGCTGAGGCAAGAGGATCTCAAGTTCATAGGTCAGCCTCAGCAAACAGTGAGACCCAGTCTGTAAATAAAAATAGAAAGGACTGGGGGGTGTAGCTTAGTAGTAGAATGCACCTGAGTTCAATCCCTAGTACTAAATTAAAAAATAAAGCACTCCAGCCGGGTGTGGTGGTGCATGCCTGTAATCCCAGCACTTTGGGAGGCTCCCAGCACTTGGGAGGCTGAGGCAGGAGGATCGCGAGTTCAAAGCCAGCCTCAGCAATGGCGAGGCACTTAGCAACTCAGTGAGACCCTGTCTCTAAATAAAATACAAAAAAGGGCTGGGGATGTGGCCCAGTGGTCGAGTGCCCCTGAGTTCAATCCCTGGTACCACAAAAAATTAAAAAAATAAAAAAATAAAAAATAAAAAGCACTCCAGTATCACACCTTGTTTGCCCCCTGCCTCTTCATGAATTGAGGGTAGAAAGGAGATCTGAGTGTTGGCATTGTTTTGCTTTTTTTTTAATTTAATTTTATTTTTTTAGTTGTAGTTGGACACAATACCTTTTTACTTATTTATTTTTATGTGGTGCTGAGGATTGAACCCAGGGCCTCGCTTGTGCTAGGCAAGCGCTCTACCACTGAGCCACAAACCCAGCCCTTTTTGTTGTTGTTTTGTTTTGGTAAGTGGGGATTGAACCCAGGGGCACTTTACCTCTTAGCTATATCCGTAACCCTTTTTATTCTTTGAGATAGGATCTCCTTGAGTTGTTTAGGGCTTTACTAAACTGCTGAATTTTCAATCCTCCTGCCTCAGCTTCCCAAGTCGCTAGGATTACTAGCATATACCACCATGCCTGGCAAAATTCTCAATTTTCTGGAATGTAATGATTTGACATATCAGAAGATCCTTCTCAGGGCAACCAGTGTCCAATCCCTTTAGACCCATTGCCAACTCTGTCCTTCATAGAAATAGTACCCAGTTTCTGACTGCAGAGTGCTACTGATACCTGGGGAAGTGTTGCATTGAAGGTTAAGAGTGAGGTTCCCAAGTTATTAAAAAAAAAAAAAAAAAAAAAAAGAGGCTGGGGCTATAGCTCAGTGGTAGTGAGTTTGCCCCCTACATGTGAGGTACTGGGTTTGATCCTCAGCACCACATGAAAAATAAACAAAATTTTAAGAAGTGAGGTTCCCAGGGATGGGGGTGGGTAGCTCAGCAGCACAGTACTGGTCTAGCATGTGCAGGACCTGGGTTTAATCCAAAACAAAACTAGTGTGGTTCCTTCTGATCAAGTTGGCAAATGAGAACTGAGGGCCCTCATTGGCATGGAGTGCTAGGGTGTAGGCCTGAGAAGCCCAGGCTCCCCTCCTCTCCCGAGGTAGAGAAACTGAGGTTAGAGAAGCTCACTTGTTTTGCCCTCCAACCTTAGGGGAGAAACTGCACACTTGGAGATACAAATAAAAATTTTTTAATATAAAATATCATTGAGAATTCATATAAACATCTTTCTTAGAAATTCAGGTCAATGGTTGTAATAAGGAAGCAATGTTGTCAGAAGAGAGGTAATTGGGTGATCTCCCCAAACACAGATGTGTGATGGCGGAGGGATGGGGTGTTACGGCGGTAGCCAAACCTACCATTGTACCCCATGGTCGGCTTCAAATCGACATTGTAGTGGTCATGCCCGGTCACCTGCTGGATGGAATGCCCTTGGGGCAGAGAGAGAGGTTGAGCCAGCATGCAGCACCCTCTTGCTTTCCTCACTCCCATAGGCTGGCATGGGGTGCCCATAGTCACTGCACTCCTCATGCCCAGAGCTAAATGCTTACTCCTCAAGGGTCCTGATCCGCTTGATTGAAAAGCCAAGGACTGGTGAAGTCCAGGTGACAGCAACTTCATAGAAATCAATCCCCACACCAGGAAGACTGGCAGGAGGATCATGACTACATGTATTGGGACAGGAAGGGCCAAAAACTTCTGAGCTTAGCTGAACTTGCCTTGTTCCCTAGAAATTCAAGAATTTTTTTTTTTTTTTTTTTTTTTTTTTTTGGTACTGGGGATTGAACTCAGGGGCACTTGACCACTGGGCCACATCGCCAGCCCTTTTTTGTATTTTTTGTGTGTGTGTGTGTGTGGTACCGGGGATTGAACTCAGGGGCACTTGTCCACTGGGTCACATCCCCAGCCCTTTTTTGTATTTTATTTAGAGACAGGGTCTCACTGAGTTGCTAAGCGCCTCGCCATTGCTGAGGCTGGCTTTGAACTCGCGATCCTCCTGCCTCAGCCTCCCAAAGTGCTGGGATTACAGGCGTGCGCCACCGCGCCCAGCGAGAATTATTTTTATCTTTCCCTCTGACCCATATGGAGAAAATGAATGAGATCAATTTGGCCAAATGATGCAAAGGATCACGTGGGTAGCATGTAGCCAAACGATGGTGGAGGTAGGGTGCACACTGCCAGAAAAAAATCTCTTAGCCTTCCCTTTCCCATTGTTGCTAAATCAAGCCTGGAAAATGAGACACAGTCTGCTCAGGGAGTAATGTGGGAGACAAGGGCATTTGAGTGGACAGAGAGAAAGTTCAAATCCAGCTCAGCCCTTCTTAGCAAATCATTTTCATGCCACATACCTGTTTCCCCAGCAGTAACCTAGGGATAGTGTGAGGGAAAAAGGCAACTGGTATAGAGGAAGTACTCACATATGAGAAGAAAACCTGGGAGGATGCAATTCCTGGGCCTCTTTCCCCTAGGCCTCCCTGCAGCCTGGTTTCTTTCTCTAAATTGTGGGGTGCATACTATTCTTCCTTAGTGGGACCATGTGAGACTGGACAGCGAGATGTCACTTGCCTGCCCCTGCCCAGTTTCTTCTGTTGAGGTATCTCTGTCCTTGCCCGAAAATGTGGAAATAATCTACTATCCAGCCATCCCTTCCTGTACCACACCATGATCCTGAAAATGAGGAAGAGAATATAGAAAACTGTCAGATACCATATCTAGAAGTATACTGTACAAACTCCCTGGGGCCTGATGGGGAAGAGGTTAGAGCCAGAGGTAACAGGGAGACAGATAAAATATACTTAATGACCAAAAGCAGTGCAACAGATTGCAGTGTAGGGCTCCGTGTCTGCTGCCACATGCTGGATTCCAACTCCAGCTTTGCCACTAGCAAGCTGTGATCCTGGGTCACAGCTTTTTCATTGGGTCACAGCTTTTTCATTGGGACTCTCCATTTTCTCGTCACTAAAAGGAAGGTTGCTATGAGATTTCAGTTATTTAGTTAAGGTAAATGACCTAGCATAGTAAAGACTTGATACATATTATCTTTTAAATAAAAATAATATGTTGGGTGCAGTGGCGCACGCCTGTAATCCCAGCCCTTTGGGAGGCTGAGACAGGAGGATCGCGAGTTCAAAGCCAGCCTCAGCAATGGCAAGGCACTTAGCAACTCAGTGAGTAGCAACTCATGAGACCCTGTCTCTAAATAAAAAATACAAAAAAGGGCTGGGGATGTGACCCAGTGGTCGAGTGCCCCTGCTAGTACCAAAAAATAAAATAATAATAATAATACCAACCACAAATGGTGGGGTTTTTACCTTGTCTGGGGGTACTGGGGATTTAACCACCCAGGTAAGTCCCCAGCCCCTTTTAGTCTTTATTTTGAGACAGGATTTCACTAAGTTATTTAGGACCTCTCTAAGTTGCTGAGGCTGGTTTGAACTTGGGATCCTCCTCCCGTTTCAGCCTCCAGAGCCACTAGGATTGCAGGCGTGTGCCACCACACTCAGCATACAAATGATGGTTTTGATGATTAAAGAATACCTTACACATTAAACATGTTGGGCAGGTAACATAGTGAGTGAGGAGCCCCGCCCCCACCCACCTCAAAAAAACAAAAAAAGTGTTGGGAAAAAATGGAACCATCAGCCACCTGCCTAAGAATATCTTATGTCCCTGGAAATTACTGCTGGTTCCGAAGGCTTGGGGAGGCACCAAGTCCTAAGAATGCACAGGATGGGGGTGGGGTGTTCCTCCTCATCTGCGCAAAGGTCCGAAGAGCGAGTCCCATCCCTATAACTGTGACCATCCAGGACCTCGCCCACGGGTCAAGACCGTTCCCTTTGTCTTGTTCACAGGTCACAAGGTTTTTTTTTGCGGTTTGGGAGGATTTGCAAAGTGAGGCCACTCTAAAGGGCGAGCCTGTAGAGTCATAAAGGGCAATGAAATGGATTCATTGAAGAGAGGAAGACTTTGAAAGCCCTATCCCCTTGTCACATACACCGAAATGAGGCCATCCAAGGGGGTCCTGTGAGCTCAGTGAGCTCGTTCTCACTACCTGCCTTCGCCCTCGTCCACCTCCCGGACTAGTTCGCTAGCACAGCCCCGGGGGTGGGAGCGGAGGCCGCCTCTGCGCTGAGCGCGCTTCAGTGAGACTCCTCGACTTGCGGAGGTGCCAATCTGGAAAGTCAGTGGGCCACCAGGGCTGAAATGATGGGCTCCTCCCGAAAGCTCCCGTACCTGTTGAGTTTTCCGCAAAATGGGCGGCACCACGTGGCTTTGGAAGTACCGGCGGGTGTGATAGTCCTGCTGTGCGTTGTAGGGTGGAATCGCAGACCACAGTTTGGGCCTCCTATAGCCGTAGGCGCGGGCCACTGTGCTCACGGCTACCCCATCCAAAATAAAGCCCTTCTCCAGTCGCAGAGGACACTCGTACAAGTGCGCCATCCCAACCCCCGTGGACTCTGAGGGTCTTTCTGGTGGAGATGAGGGCCCTAGATAGGGGTTCCCCGACGCATTGTTACGTGGTGTCAAGGACTACTCCTGCGACACAAACCCTATTGTCCCCCTCGCCCTGCGTTGACCGTGTAGGTCCTTGAGCAGTGGTGAAAGTTGCTTGCATAGCCCTGAGATGGATTATGTAAGAGGAGATGGACGCTGAAGTGGGGAGAATACTGCTTGAATGTGGGAGGTTTCAGAACACTCGGGCCTAACTAAGAGTAGGTGGCTTGCCGGGCGCGGTGGCGCACGCCTGTAATCCCAGCACTTTGGGAGGCTGAGGCAGGAGGATCGCGAGTTCAAAGCCAGCCTCAGCAATGGCGAGGCACTTAGCAACTCAGTGAGACCCTGTCTCTAATAAAATACAAAAAAGGGCTGGGGATGTGGCCCAGTGGTCGAGTGCCCCTGAGTTCAATCCCTGGTACCAAAAAAAAAAAAAAAAAAAAAAAAAAAAAAAAAGAGTAGGTGGCTTCTCTGCTCCCATGCTTTATTACATACTATTTCCCCAGCTCAGGTCCGTTGCAAAGCTTGTACCCATAACTGACCAGAAGCGTTCAGAAAGCTATCTATCTACTTACAACTCTCATTTTTTCAAAAGTACAAATTGAAGCTTAGAAAACTTTTCCAAATCCATAGCCAAACCACAATTCCTGTCTCCTGACCTCTGGCTAATCACTCAGCACCTGTCTCCTCCCCACCCCAATTACATTTTTTTTGGTACTGGAGATTTGAATCCAGAAGTGCTTTTACCACTGGACTCTATCTCCAATCCTTTGAGACAAGGTCTTGCCAAATTGCAGAGGGTAGCCTCAAACTTGGAATCCTCCTGTCTCATCCTTCAGAATTGCTGGGATCACAGGCCTGGGCCACCCAATCCAGCCTCAATTATTCTTTTTTTTTGTACTGGATTGAACTCAGTGGCACTCCACCACTGGGTCATATATCCCCAAGACTTTTTTATATTTTATTAGAGACAGGGTCTCACTGAGTTAAGTGCCTCGCCATTGCTGAGGCTGGCTTTGAACTCCTGATCCTCCTGCCTCAGCCTCCCAAGTGCTGGGATTACAGGCGTGTGCCACGGTGCCCCGCAATTATTCTCTTGAAACAGCAATAGGCCATGGTGGTTGTGATTCATACCTGTAATCCCAAGGATTTGGGAGGCTGAGGCAAGAGATCTCAAGTTCTGGGGCCAGTCTCAGCAATTTGTGAGGCCCTGAGCAACTTAGTGAAGACTCAGTCTCAAAAAATAAAGGGCTTGGGGTCATAGCTCAGTAGAGTAAAGCACCCCTCTGGGTTCAATCCCCAGTACAAAGACAAAATGAAGAAAAACGTGAACATATTGACATTTTTCACATTATAGGATATACAAAAATATTTGGTTGTTATGACTACAGGTGATAACTTTCTTAATATCCTTAATTCCCCCCCTCCAAAACAAACCCTTATGCATCAAAGCACATTCTACAAACTTCTTTGCTCCTCACACCAGCCCCATAAGGTGCTAACTAACCTCATTTGGTGGATGAAACAGGCTCAAGAAAGGATTTACTGTTTTGGTTTTGGTACCAATGGTTGAACCCAGAGTTACTTAAACATAAATAATTCCCAACCTTTTTTAAAATTTTCACGACAGGGTATTGGGGCTGGGATTGTGGCTCAGCAGTAGAGCGCTCGCCTAGCACGTGCACGGCCTGGGTTCGATCCTCAGCACCACGTAAAAATAAACGCATTGAGCCGGGCGCGGTGGCGCACGCCTGTAATCCCAGTACTTGGGAGGCTGAGGCAGGAGGATCGCGAGTTCAAAGCCAGCCTCAGCCATGGCAAGGCACTTAGCAACTCAGTGAGACCCTGTCTCTAATAAAAAATACAAAAAAAAAGGGCTGGGGATGTGGCCCAGTGGTCGAGTGCCCCTGAGTTCAATCCCCGGTACCAAAAAAAAAAAACAAACAAACAAAAAAAAACACGCATTGTGTACAACCAAAGCAAATAAATATTAAAAAAAAAAGGGGGGGGGGAGGGGTCTTACCAATTGCTTAGGGCCCTGCTAAGTTTTTGAGGCTGGCATTGAATTTATGATCTTCCTACCTTAGCCTCCTGAGCTGCTGGGATTACAGGCATGAGCCACTGTACCCCCTATTATATATCCACTATGAACATTTTCATCATATGAAAATGTACTTTTCTCATTAGAAGAAGATCACTAGCCGGGCACGGTGGCGCACGCCTGTAATCCCAGCACTTTGGGAGGCTGAGGCAGGAGGATCTCGAGTTCAAAGCCAGCCTCAGCAATGGCGAGGCACTTAGCAACTCAGTGAGACCCTGTCTCTAAATAAAATACAAAAAAGGGCTGGGGATGTGACCCAGTGGTTGAGTGCCCCTGAGTTCAATCCCCGGTACCACAAAAAAAAAAAAAAAAGAAAAGAAAAAGATCACTTAAAAAGACTGGTACAGGAAGGGTCCAGTGGTACATGCTTGCAATGCAGCAACCCAGGAGGACTGCCAAATTCAAAGCCAGCCTTAGGAACTTAGGAAGATACTGCCTCAAACAAAAAATTTAAAAGGGCTGGGAATATGGTTTAGTGGTTAAGTCCCCACCCCCCCACCCAGTTTGATCCCTAATACCAAAAGACTGGCACAGTAATACACAAGTAAACAAGCGCAGTGGCACGTGCCTTTAATCCCAATGACTCAAGAGAGGCTGTCCTTAACCACCAGCCACATCCCCACCCTTTTGAGAGGTCCTCTTGCTAAATTGCTGAGGCTGGCTTTAAACTTGAGATCCTCTTGCCTTAGTCTCCATAGCCACTGGGATTACAGGAATGCACCATTGACTGTCTCAAGGCCCCCGTCTTAAAAATTAAAAAGGGACAGGGAAGTAGCTCAGCAGTACAAGCACCACTAGGTTCAATCCCCAGTGGTGGTGGAATGTATGGTGGGTTAGGGGTATTGAAGCTCAGAAGCAGGGCAGGCTCCTAGTGTGCATAAAGCCTTAGGTTTGAACCCCAGCACCTCAAAAACTAAATAAAGCCATATGTGGGACAACTATGATCAAGCAGTCCATAAAGAAATTAAGACAGGAGCTGGAGTTGTGGCTCAGCGATAGAGCGCTCGCCTATCACGTGCACAGCCGGGGTTCGATTCTCAGCACCACGTAAAAATAAAGGCATTGTGTACAACTAAATAAATAAATATTTTTTTTAAAAAAAGGGGGGGGCTGGGGTTGTGGCTCAGCGGCAGAGCGCTCGTCTCGCATGGCAGAGCGCTCATCTCGCATGTGCGCGGCCCGGGTTCGGTCCTCAGCACCACGTAAACATAAATGCATTGCATTGTGTACAACTAAAGTAAATAAATAAATATTTTAAAAAAAAAGCCATTAAGCCAGGTGTGATGCCAACAGCTTATAATCTAAAATAAAAAGAGCTGGATATGTAGCTCAGTGGTAGTCATGTCCCTGGGTTCAAAAACACAACAGGAAATAACAGCAACTGGATAGTGCCAAAAGTTCTATAAGGACAGAGAAAGCAAGCACTATATATCTTCACACGTGCCCACAGTTTGCACTTAACAGTTTCTTCTTACAAAGAAAGTAGCAAAATTAAGAGGTGTCAAGAAAAGCAAAGAAATAAACAGGCAGGCAAGCAGTGAGAGAAAGCACTTTTTAATGGATATTATTATTTTTACAAATATGCTGGAGAATCACGCAATGCTGCCCGCATTGGAAGCAATCCTGGGCCACAAATCTGCACACTCCTTTGCAACTGGTCCGGTGATGGCAGAACCTGCATTACAAAAAAAAAAAAAAAAAAAGACAAAACAGGTGAGACAGAGGGTCAGTCCCTTGCCTGTATGCCTAGACCAGTGTTAAATCCCCCATTACCCACCCTTAGATATCTACAGAATGACATGGAGTGTTTTCCTACCTTTCATCTCGCCTTTATTGTTTACTATGACCCCCGCATTATCTTCAAAATAAAGAAATACACCGTCTTTTCTCCGGTATGACTTTCGTTGTCGAATTACCACTGCTGGATGCACTAAGGGAGAGAAAGGACAGCAGTCATTAACCTGTGCCAGCATTAACAGTCATTAACCTGTCCCAGTGGTGGCACAGAAGCCATGTATTTCTCAAGACAGAGGTATCCCGTCATTAGCTTCTCAATTCCTAAAAGCAAGGGCAAGAGACAGTACATACACCAATCACCCTTTAAACTGCCAGCATTTTCTTGAAACCTATTAAATTTGTACTCTTGTAGGGACAAACAGTAACAAACTTGTTAAGCACTGTCTATACTTTACCTAACCTGTGGGTATGGTTAAGATACCAACTGAGGGCTGGGGTTGTGGCTCAGTGGTAGAGCGCTCGCCTAGCACGTGCACGGCCCAGGTTCCATCCTCAGCACCATGTACAAATAAAACGCACTGTGTACAACTAAAACAAATAAATAAATATTAAAAAAAAAAAAAAAAAAGAAAAAAAAAAAAAAGATGCCAACTGAAAGTATTGGGGACACCACACATACAGTGTAAGGCCAAGCTACTGGCCCCTCATCAAGCAATTCTTTATCATATATATCTCCCCAAAATACATTTAAAAGTATATATACCTTGATCTAAAAATTATTGCTTCCAAGAAATCACTGAAATTAAAAATTGATTTAATTTTGGTACTTAAGGATCAAGCCCAGGGACACTTTACTACTCCGCTACATGCCCAATTCTTTTCATTTGAGACAGGGCCTCACAAAATGGCTAAGACTGACCTCAACTTTGCAATCGTCCTGTCTTAGCCTCCTGAGTTGTTGGGATTACAGGCACGTACCGCCCTACCTGGCTTATTTTCAGCTCCCTGAGTTGCTGGAATTAGTTATTTAGCAGCATGTCCAGCAATAGATATATTTACCATGTGTCAGCTTTTACAAATATAAACTCATTTATGTGCCAATATTCCCAAAGAAAACCTGCAACTGCCAGTGTGCATGTGTATACACTCCTTGAACACAGTAAGTATATCCAGAATCCTGACCATACTCTACCTTATGACTTTCTAACTATTCAACTGTAGGTGATATATACGTGTGTGTGTGTGTGTGTTGTGTTTTGCAGTATACTGGGGATGTAACCCAGGGCCTCATACATGCTAGGGAAGTGCTCTACCACTGAGCTCTATACCCAGCACTTATGCTGGCACATGCCTGTAATCTGTGACTCCAGAGACTCTAAAGTTCTAGGTCTCAGCAACTTAGGGAGACCCTATCTCAATAATTAAAAAAAAAAAAAAAAAAAAAAAAGGCGGGGGTATGTTACACAGTGGTTAAGCACCCTGGGTTCAATCCCCAGTACAAAACTAAAACACACCTACATACACAAGGGCTTAGGATGCAGCTCAGTGGTAGAGCTCTTGCCTAGCTCTATCAGGTCCTGGGTTCAGTCCCTAAAATTATTTAATAGTCTGGAGTTCATGTTTTTTTTAATATAGGAACAATTAGGACTAAGGATGAAGATTGGTGGTAGAGTGCTTGCCTAGCATGCACCATGCCCCGAATCCAATCCCTACTACCACAATCAATCAAATTCCATTTTTTACATTCAGAACCAAACACTGAAAATATGAGGAGGACACAGATTCTGTCTTTTGAGGCCAAGTACCAGATAAAGGTAACAAATATTTATTTACTGAGAGCCTCTTTTGCTTATAAACCATTTAATAAGACCAAAAACTGAAAAAGTTAAGATTTCCAGTCCAGCCCCCCACCTTTTCTATATTTCTGTGCCTGTTGTATATATAAACGTATCCATTTGGCAGGCACAAGGATCAAAGAAGACATAAACAGAATTATAAATTTAAACTATTGTTAAAACCACAAAGTTCTCATTTCTGGTCTGTCCCACCACTGATTTGAGACCAACATTATATCCTGCTGCCATCTCACCAAACCAGTAAGGACTGTATGCTCTGCTCTTCTCTGACAGCTCCCCAGGCCACCATTCAGACCCAGGAAGTGTTCTGAGGAGAGTAAAATGCCCTATCAGATGCATCTTTGTCCCCCCAAATTAATCAACACTTAATCACAGTTCTAATCAAAAACCAAAATCTAGCCTGGCGCGGTGGCACACGCTGTCATCCCAGCACTTGGGAGGCTGAGGCAGGAGGATCCAGAGTTCAAAGCCAGCCTCAGCAATGGTGAGGCACTTAGCAACTAAATGAGACCCTTTCTGTAATTAAAAAAAAAGAAAGAAAAAAGAAAAAAAGAAAGGGCTGAGGATGTGGCCCAGTGGTTGAATGCCCCTGAGTTCAATCCCTGGTACCAAAACAAACAAACAAACAAACAAACAAGCAAACAAACAAACAAAAAAACACCCCACCAAAATCTATGGCTAGGGATATACCTCAGTTGGTAGAGTGCTTGCCTTGCATGCACAAGGTCCCTGGGTTCAATCCCCAGCATCACACTCACACACACACACACACACACAATATCTAGCTGGGCATGGCAGTGCACACCTGTAATCCAGACAATTTTGGAGGCTGAGACACAAGGATTGCCAACTTCAAGGTAAGCCTCAGCAATTCAGCGAGAGCCTGACTCAAAATAAAAAGGGCCAGGGAATATAGCTCAGTGGTAAAGCACCCCTGTGTTCAATCCCCAGTATCCTCCCCCAAATCTACTGGAGGTTGTGAGGGATGGATGCAGGTGCACAAGGAGTAACTAGATCACCATGACCCACCACAACACATTTGTACTAGTTACCAAGGGATGGCTAGGACTTCTCTGAAAGAGCAAGACATCCAGAGCAGAGACAGACTTAAGGTAACACAGGAAGAAAGTTCACAACTGAAAAAAAGCACATTGAGCCGCACGCCTGTAATCCCAGCACTTTGGGAGGCTGAGGCACTCAGCAATTCAGTGAGACCCTGTCTCTAATAAAATACAAAAAAGGGCTGGGGATGTGACCCAGTGGACGAGTGCCCCTGAGTTCAATCCCTGGTACCACAAAAAAAAAAAAAAAAAAAAAAGGCACATTGAACATCAGAAGTTCTACAGCCAGACAGCACAAGTAGGAAGTGCTCTGAGGTCTGTCCTTTTAATTCATACACCTTGTGGGAAGGCTTTGGGGAGCAGCCCATGTTCAAATAATCGACTCAAGCAGCAAGCTTTAAAGCATAGCTGAAATTTTGTGTTCACATAGTGCTAGTAATAGGAACAGATGCTCAGAAACTCACAACCACCTTGAAAAAAAAATGCGAGTCCCATTATTCCCATTAATAATTTAAAAAAGCTGGGCACAGTGGCGCACGCCTGTAATCCCAGCACTTGGGAGGCTGAGGCAGGAGGATCGCCAGTTCAAAGCCAGCTTCAGCAATGGCGAGGCACTTAGCAACTCAGTGAGACCCTGTCTCAAATAAATAAATAAATAAATAATTTTTAAAAAAGGGGCTGGGGCTGTAGCTCAGTGGTAAAGCACTTGCCTTGCATGTGTGAGGAGGCACTGGGTCTGATCCTCAGCACGACATAAAAATATATTTATTGTGTCTATCTACAACTTAAAAAAAAAAAAATCTTAAGAAAGTGACAAGATGCTCCCCAAGAAAGAACCTCAATTTCAGTATTTCTCTCACACGGCATCTGAAAGGAAAGCAAGTATTTAGAGGCCTTAAGAATATAAAAATATAAAATTAATGTTCCATTTCCCAGTAAGTTAAGAACCTCAACCATCCACAAGGAGGTAAGTCTCCACATCTACTCACCCTTCTTTCTGAGCTCTGGTTTACCCTTCTTGACTGTGGCCATCACCATGTCACCCACACCAGCAGCAGGAAGTCTGTTCAGCCGTCCCTTGATTCCCTTCACAGAGATGATGTACAGATTTTTGGCTCCTATAAAAGGATATAAACAAAAAGTCAATTTTTTGAGGGCCCATTAGGCACAAAGACCCATATAAAATTCAACCATTTGCAAAGACTCTCCCTGCACACTGCCCAAAGCAGTTAGTCTCCAAGGTGGAACGGAGAATGCCTTGTCACACCACCGATTGAAGCAAAACAACACAACATGCTGCCACTTCACCCAAAAGCGGTGTTTTATTCTGCCCCTTCTTGACGGCTCAACGGGTCATTAGCAAAAGGCCCACTGAGTGCTTTTAAAAGGGGGAGTGTAGCAGGACGCAGCCAAAGGCCTCACCTGTGTTGTCAGCGCAATTGATCACGGCTCCTACCGGAAGACCCAAGGAAATCCGGAATTTCGCACCGGAGGATCCACCACGTCCTGTGGATGAGAAGGGAAACAGGACAAAGTGGTCACTGTCTAGATATGCCTCCCCACGTGCTACCCGGTTCTCACGGAACACTCCCGATTCCTCACCATTACCATCTTTACGTGGAGATTAAGGGGCCTGGACACTCAATCCTTGCTCCACCTTTCACAACACGTAGTTCCTCCGGCAAGGCGGGAAATTGCACAGGTCGCCTAAGCCGGGGTCTAACCCAAGTCAACTGTCACCCCACTACTAGTTCTCAGTTCTCGGAGCGAGTCCACCGGGTTCGGTTTAGAATCATGTCCGGATCCCGCCAGCTGAACGATCCAGCTCCCCCACCACCCGGCCACTTGAAGGACTCTTCCAGCGCTCTCGCCGCGCACCTCCTCTTCCTCCCTGGCCCGGAGGAGAGCAAAGCGCCCTAGCTGTCCAAGGCCGCCGCTCCCGGAGAGGCCAGCAGCCACCTCGAGACGGATGGAATAGGATGTCCTAAAGTCAAAAACCCACCTCGCTTCGACATCTTGAGCGCCGGAAAAGGACCGAAAGGAAGTAGACACAAAGGACACTGGGATATGAACTCGATGCCCCGCCCACTCTCGCCTTGTGACTGAGGTCTAGTTAAACCAGCTTCTTCCCACGGGGCGCTGCCTGATTACGTAATCAATTCTGCTTCTTTAGCTGAGAAGTGGGCGGTGGTGATGTTGAGCCGTGCAGGAACGAATTGGACCCCAGTCTCCCGTCTAGGAGTTCGAAAGCAGTTGGGGACGCGGACACGTAGATTTGTTAGCTTACTTAGCACCCTCTTTTGAGCACTTCGTATATACCAAGCACTTTTCTGGACAGTACGGATTCGAAAGTAGTTAAAGCGTTGCGCGCGGTGGTGCACGCCTACAATAACAGCGGCTCGCGAGGCTGAGACAGGTGGATCGCGAGTTCAAAAGCCAGCCTCAGCAATTTAGCCGAGACCCTGTCTCTAAATAAAAGACAGAAAAGGGCTGGGGATGCGGCTCAATGGTTAAGCAACGCTGAGTTCAATCCCTGATTTAAAAAAAAAAAAAAAAAAAAGTCTAGAAATGAATCATGTGCTGCTTTGTAGACCAGTATCAAATTGTGGCACTAACTAAGTGAAATGGGAAACTATTATCTGATTTTAAGCAGAAGAGGGACAGGATCTGACTATATCTCAGAACACAGGGGACCTCTTAGGGAGCTATGGGCCAGGAGAGAAAGGATGATGGTTTGGATTTGAGTAGTATCAGTAGAGGCAATGTAATGTGGTCAATTGCGGATGTGTTTTGGATGTGGAGGCAACAAAATATGGAATGTTAAAGAATCAAGATGTGGGGCTGGGGTTGTGGCTCAGCGGTAGAGCGCTCACCTAGCACGAGTGCGGCCGGGTTCGATCCTAGGCACCACGTAAAAAATAAAGGCATTGTGTACAACTAAAAACAAATAAATAAATATTTTAAAAAAGAATCAAGATGTCTTCAAGAGTCGGGCATAGTGGTGCATGCCTGTAATCCCAGCAGCACAGGAGGATTGTGAATTCAAAGCCAGCTTCAGCAATTTAGTGAGGCCCTAAGCAATTTAGTGAGACCTGGTCTCAAAATTTAAAAAAAAAACAGGGCTGGGGGTCTGGGGTTGTGGCTCAGCGGCAGAGCGCTCACCTCGCACGTGTGTGGCCCGGGTTCGATCCTCAGCACCACGTAAACATAAATGCATTGCATTGTGTACAACTAAAGTAAGTAAATAAATAATTTTTTTTTTTTTAAAAAAGGGGGGCTGGGGTTATGGCTCATGGTAGAGCATTGCCTAGTATGTGTAAGGTACTGAATTCGATTCTCAGTACCACATATAAATAAATAAATAAATGAAATAAAGGTCCACTGACAACTAAAAAAAGTAAAATAAAAAAATTTAAAAGAGGTGGGAATGTAGCTCAGTTGTGAAATGCCTCTGGGTTAAATCTTCAGAACGCACTCCTCTCAAAAAAAAAATGTTTTCAAGACCTCAATTCTGAACATTTGGAAGATGACACTCAACCAAGTTGGGGAAGACAACAGAGTAACATTTTTTTTTTTTTTAATTGTTATTTGTAGCCAGGTGTGATGGCACATGCCTGTAATCCCAGCAATTTGGGAAGCTGAGGCAGTATAATTGCAAATTCGAGGTCAGCGTTGGCAATTTAGCAAGGCCTTAAGCAATTCAGCAAGATCCTGTCTCAAAATAAAAAACAAAAAGGGGTGGGGATGTGGCTCAGTGGTTGAGTGCCTCTGGATTCCATCCCAATTACACCCCAAAAATTATTTTTATATGTGTGTCTGTTACTGGGAATTAAATCTAGGGATTAGACTCAGGGCCCTTGTACATGCTAAGCAAGTACTCTACCACTGAGAGATACCCTCAAACTATTCTACTTAGTTTCTCTTTAGGAAAAGGTTTTTTTGTTTGTTTGTTTGCAGTACTGGGGATTAAATCTAAGGGCCTCAGTGAATGCTAGGCAAGAAGTGCTCTACCGGGGCTGGGGTTGTGGCTCAGCAGCAGAGCGCTCGCCTCTCACGTGCGCGGCCCGGGTTCGATCCTCTGCACCCACGTAAACATAAATCATTGCATTGTGTACAACTAAAGTAAATAAATAAATATTAAAAAAAAAAAAAAAAAGAAGTGCTCTACCAATGAGCTACATCCTAAGCCCTTTTTATTTTGAGACAGGGTCTTGCTAAATTGCCTAGACTGGGCAAGAAAATTAGGTACAATGTGATGATATTGAGATGAGAGGAGCATCCTCTGAACAGTGGTTGGTGAATTACGGTATGGAGAACATCAGATGTCTGTGAGACCCTTTTAGTGTAGAAAAAAAAATGGATTTCAGTGCAGAAAAAAGGATTACAAGTGTCAAATTTGCAAACACCTCAGCCTCCTAAATTGCTGGGATTACAGCTGTGTGCCACCATGTCCTGCTCTTAAATAAGATTTTTTTTAACATTTATTTATTTGCTTTAGTTGTACACAATTTGTTTATTTGTACATGGTGCTGAGGATCGAACCCGGGCCGCGCACGTTCTAGGTGAGCGCTCTACCGCTGAGCCACAACCCCAGCCCTTAAATAACATTTTAAAATGAAAAATAATTGTATTTTCCCAAAGACAAATGATATGGTAACAAGACTGGTAACCCCTGAGCTATACCTCCTCTGCCATAAAAGAGGGAGCTTACATCTTAAATGCAGTGTTTACTAGTCAGCTGTTGCCTCCAGTGATTGATGATAGTTTGGTATCTATGATACATTCTGTTAGGTTTTCTGGAATGATATGAAAGAAAAAAAGGAAGATTGCAAAGGCAATCCTGACCTAAGCCACAGAGGAGAAAGTTGAATTCTATTCAGGCTTGAAGGTTTGAAGGTCCCTCTCTTCCATCACTACTGCTTTTTCTTTTTCTTTTTTTAATATATATTTATTTATTTGTTTGTTTTAGTTGTACACAATGCCTTTATTCTTATGTGGTGCTGAGGATCAAACCCGGACCACGCATGTGCTAGGCAAGTGCTCTACCGCTGAGCCACAACCCCAGCCCCACTACTGCTTTTTCTTTTCTTTTCCTTTTTTTTTTTTTTTTTTTTTTTTTGTGGTACCGAGGATTGAACTCAGGGGTACTCGACCACTGTGCCACATCCCCAGCCCTTTTTTGTATTTTATTAGAAACAGGGTCTCACTGAGTTGCTAAGTGCCTTGCCATTGCTGAGGCTGGCTTTGAACTTGCTGATCCTCCTGCCTCAGCCTCCCAAGTGCTGGGATTACAGGCATGCGCCACCACGCCCAGCCCCACTACTGCTTTTTCTACCTCTGACTTCTGAGGATTCTTCAAGTCTAATTTCCCTCTTCCCTGCCTGTACCTCAACTGTATAGAAAATCCAGCCCAATACTGTGCTCTCAAGAGGCAGAGTTTCCCTTCCTTCCTAGACCCTCTCTGCTTCCAGGAGGACTTGTCTCCATTTTCTCCATTATTTTTCATCAATCCCCCTCCCCTGGTTCCTTCAAACACTAAGTTTTATCCTAGACAGGAAAATTCTTTTTTTTTTTTTTTTTTTTTTTGGAGTTCATTTTTTTTTTTTTTTTTTTTTAGTTCTTTTTTTGGGGGGGAGGAAAATTCTTTTATTTTTATTTTTATTTTTTTAGTTGTTGATGGACTTTTATTTTATTTATTTATATGTAGTGCTGAGAATTGAACCCAGTGCCTCACACATGCTAGGCAAGCATTTTACCGCTGAGCAACAACCCCAGCCCAGGAAAATTCTTAATTCTTTTAATGGTGATCTGCCCATTTCTTCTTTCTCACTTCAGTTTTTAAGAAGTCTATGACTTTGGCCTGGATTGGTGGTGCACACCTGTGATCCCAAGCTACTCAGGAGGCTGAGGCAGGATCTTTTTCTTTTTTTAATATATATTTATTTATTTGTTTGTTTTAGTTGTACACAATGCCTTTATTCTTATGTGGTGCTGAGGATCAAACCCGGACCACGCATGTGCTAGGCAAGTGCTCTACCGCTGAGCCACAACCCCAGCCCCACTACTGCTTTTTCTTTTCTTTTCCTTTTTTTTTTTTTTTTTTTTTTTTTTTGTGGTACCGAGGATTGAACTCAGGGGTACTCGACCACTGTGCCACATCCCCAGCCCTTTTTTGTATTTTATTAGAAACAGGGTCTCACTGAGTTGCTAAGTGCCTTGCCATTGCTGAGGCTGGCTTTGAACTTGCTGATCCTCCTGCCTCAGCCTCCCAAGTGCTGGGATTACAGGCATGCGCCACCACGCCCAGCCCCACTACTGCTTTTTCTACCTCTGACTTCTGAGGATTCTTCAAGTCTAATTTCCCTCTTCCCTGCCTGTACCTCAACTGTATAGAAAATCCAGCCCAATACTGTGCTCTCAAGAGGCAGAGTTTCCCTTCCTTCCTAGACCCTCTCTGCTTCCAGGAGGACTTGTCTCCATTTTCTCCATTATTTTTCATCAATCCCCCTCCCCTGGTTCCTTCAAACACTAAGTTTTATCCTAGACAGGAAAATTCTTTTTTTTTTTTTTTTTTTTTTGGAGTTCATTTTTTTTTTTTTTTTTTTTAGTTCTTTTTTTGGGGGGGAGGAAAATTCTTTTATTTTTATTTTTATTTTTTTAGTTGTTGATGGACTTTTATTTTATTTATTTATATGTAGTGCTGAGAATTGAACCCAGTGCCTCACACATGCTAGGCAAGCATTTTACCGCTGAGCAACAACCCCAGCCCAGGAAAATTCTTAATTCTTTTAATGGTGATCTGCCCATTTCTTCTTTCTCACTTCAGTTTTTAAGAAGTCTATGACTTTGGCCTGGATTGGTGGTGCACACCTGTGATCCCAAGCTACTCAGGAGGCTGAGGCAGGAGGATTTCAAATTCAAGGCTAGCTCTAGCAGTTTAAAGAGACACAATCTCAAAATAAAATAAAATAAGCCGGGCGCAGTGGCACACTCCTGTAATCTCAGCACTTGGGAGGCTGAGACAGTAGGATCACGAGTTCAAAGCCAGCCTCAGCAATGGCAAGGCATTTAGCAACTCAGTGAGACCCTGTCTCTAAAAAAATACAAAAAAGGGCTGGGGATGTGGCCCAGTGGTCAAGTGCCCCTGAATTCAAGCCTCAGTACCAAAAAAATAAAATAAGGACTGGAGATTTAACTCAGCAGTATAGCACCCCTGATTTAAACTCCCAGTACTGCAAAGGAAGTTCTACAACTTAATTTCTCCAGCATGCAGGCACTCTACCACTGAGCTCTATATAACCTCCCTTGCCCTCATTTCCCTCATTATCAACTACTTGTCTCAGAAGTTCTGCTCTCTGCATTTGTTCTACTGCTCAGCCACAACCCCAGCCCTCCAGCCCCCCAGCCCTTTTTTGTGTTTTATTAGAAACAGGGTCTCACTGATTTGCTAAGTGCCTCGCCATTGCTGAGGTTGGCTTTGAACTTGCGATCCTCCTGCCTCAGACTCCCAAGTGCTTCTGCATTTGTTTTTTACTTTGATTTTTATTTTTTTCTTTTCTTTTGGTGCTAGGGATTGAATCCAGGAGAGTCACATCCCTGGCCCTTAAACTACTAAGGACATCACTAAATTGCTGAGGCTGACTTTGAACCCTCAATCCCCCTGCCTCAGCCTCCCAAATCGCCAGGATTATAGGCATGTACCACCATGATGGGCTTGGGTAGTTGTTTGCTTGACTATGCATCTTTATTTCTCCAACTAGACTGTATATTTATTATTACTATTATTATTATTTTAGTAGCAGGGGCTGAACCTAGGAGCACTTAATCATTGAGCCCTTTTTATTTATTTTTTATTTATTTATTTTTAATATTTATTTATTTACTTTAGTTGTACACAATGCAATGCATTTATGTTTACGTGGTGCTGAGGATCGAATCCGGGCCGCGCACGTGCGAGGCAAGCGCTCTGCCGCTGAGCCACAAGCCCAGCCCCCCTTTTTATTTTTTATAAATATTTATTTATTTACTTTAGTTGTACACAATGCCTTCATTTTTCCATGGTGCTGAGGATCGAGCTCGGGCCGTGCACATGCTAGGCGAGCGCTCTACCGCTGAGCCACAACCCCAGCCCGAGCCCTTTTTATTTTATTTTTTATTCTGAGACAGGTTCTCACTAAATTGCTGAGCCTAGCTTTGAACTTGCAATCTTCCTGCCTCAGCCTCCTGAGCTGCTGGGTACACTGTATGTCTCTTGAGGGAGGGATCATGTTGCATTCTTTTTTGTATTTCCCAAAGTACTGGGCACAGTGACTGGTTCACTGTAAGCCTTAGGTTGTACTCCCCCACCAACGGGATTGCATCAATCCTGTACCCACCCAAGCAGATGACATTTGTAGAAGAAAAGCACACAAGTTTATGTCACTCCACCAATCTCAGACTCTGCCTAGCATTCTTGTACCACTGCTCAACTATGTTCACTTTTTCACTCTCCTCAGTGAACTTTCTCCTGTCACAGACTCCCCACACTTTCTCTCTCCTCCTCCCTCATTCAGCTGAACAGCTTGCCTCTTTTTGGAGAAAATAAAGTAGTGTGCTGATAAATGCCTAACAACTGACTCTGAGGGACCTGCATCTTAGTGTTTGTTAATTCCAGTGGTGCAAATATACCCACCTGCTGATTTCAAGCTGTCTTGAAATCAAACTGTCTTTTAAAATTGCCTGAAAGTTTAGCCTTTGGTTTTTCCATGCTAGTTTGAGCCGATTCCAACACACATCTGAGAAAACTACCTCTTTCAGCAAGTATCATCTATCCACTGACAGCTCCCAAATTTCTACTTCCAGCCTGAATCTTTCTCATAAACACCAGTTAGCTGGAGCTCCAACTGCATATTCCACTTCTCTTAAATGTCTACGAGGTACCTTGGCCAGAGGTGTAGCTCAATGGTAGAGTATTGGCCTTGCTTTGTGGGAAGTCCTCAGCCTCCTGTGTCACTGATATTACAGGTGTGTGCCATCACACCCTGCAGGAAATACAATTTTAACTTGAACTTGTGCATACCTTTCCATGCCTGTCACTCCTCAAGTTCATTCTTCTCCCAGGCCTGTCACTCCTAAATTTCTGGGAAATAAGCAAATCTTAGAGTTCCCATAATTTCACTCACTTATGAAAATCATCTTTGTGCACTGATAATTAGCTCATAAAATAAATAGATCAAGCAAAGACAGACATAATATATCAAAAACTCTTTCCAACATTATCTATTGAGCAGATAATGGAGACCATGTCAGCCTAAAGATCCTGAGAACAGACCACCAGAGAGATCACCAGACTGATATCCCCACATGCCTTCCCATACCCAACCCAGTTTTCTTTTTTCATTTATTTGCAGTATTGGGGATTGAACGCAGGGATTTTTTTTTTATCACTATGCTTTTTTTTTTTTATTTTTGAGACAGGTTCTCACTAAGTTACTTAGGTCCTTACTAAGTTACCCCAGGCTGGCCTCAAACTTGTAATACCCTTGCCTCAGCACCCTGAGCCACTGGAATTACAGCCACCATACCTGGCATCAAGTTTCCTTTAAAAGAGGAGTCCCAGCCCCCAAAATGCATCTCACTCTTGTGATTGACTGCATTCTTCCTCGAATGTATCTCTGCTTTCCTAAATAAATCTCTGTCCATCTCTAACTAACACAACACATTCTTTTTTGTTTGTTTGTTTTTGTTTTTCTTTAGTACCAGAGATTGACTCCAGGGGCACCTAACCACTGTGCCACATTCAAGGCCCATTTTTAAAAATATTTATTTATTTGCTTTAGTTGTACACAATGTGTTTACTTTTACATGGTGCTGAGGATGGAACCCCGGGCCGTGCACATTCTAGGAGAGCGCTCTACCTCTGAGCCACAATCCCAGCCCAAAGCTCTTTTTAAATTTTTTTTTTTTTTTTTTTTAAATTTAGAGACAGGGTCTCACTGAGTTTCTTAAGGCTTTGCTAAATTGCTGAGGCTGGCTTTGAACTTGCCACCCTCCTGCAAGTTCAAAAGCCAGCCTCAGTAATGGTGAGGCACTTAGCAACTCAGTGAGACCCTGTCTCTAATAAAATACAAAAAAGGGCTGGGGATGTGGCCCAGTGGTCAAGTGGCCCTGAGTTCAATCCCTGGTACAAAAAAAAAAAAAAAAAAAAGAACCCCACTTGGAGCTGGGGTTGTGGCTCAGTGGTAGAGTGCTCGCCTAGCATGCATGAGGCACTGAGTTTGATCCTCAGCACCACATAAATGTAAAATAAAGATACTGTGTCCACCTAAAACTAAAAATATATATATACGTATATTTTTTTAAAGAACCCCACTGGTCCTGAGTTGCAGTTCCTCCTCTCTGGAAATTCCTCAGGCCTCCTATGGTGACACTACCACTGAGCTACTCCGTCACCCCCAAAAAGAAACTCTTAATTTTTTCCCTATATTTATCCTTCTCTCCCTTTAAAAAAAAATTAAAATTTGTTCTAATTAGTTATAAATGACAGTATAATGCATTTTGACACATGGAGCACAACTTCTCATTCCTCTGGCTGCTTTTCCGCCATTTTAAAATTTTTAATCTGAGGAAACCACATGACTACCCTAGATAGTAAAAGAAAAAAATGACTGATCATTCTTGATTCTTTCTCTCATCCTTCTTGAGCCATCCAACCTAGAGGAAATGCTAAGGCTCCCATGCGAGGAGCAATCTGAATATCTGTATCTCTCTCCACCTCTGCTGTTCCCAATTATGGTAAAATAAATAAAAACCCTCCAAATATGTCCTATCCCAATTGCCTTGTGAACCCACTCTTGAATGTGTGACTTCCATGAAAAAGGAGCCTTGCAGATGTGATTAAAGATCTTGAGATGAAGAGATTATCCTGGATTGTCCAGGTGAGCTCAAAGTAATTACAGTGGTCCTTCTAAGAAGTAGGCAAGAAGGTCTTCTGTCAGAGAGGTATAAGGATGACAGAGAGGGAGAGGATGCCATGCTGCTGGTTTTGAAGACTGAGAAATGGGCTATGAGCCAAGGAATGCAACAGCCTCTGGGAAGCTGGAAGTGTCAAGGCAATGGATTCTCCCCTAAAGCTTCCAGGAGGAATGGAGGCATGATAACGTCCTGATTTTTAGCCCAGTGAGATTGATTTTGGAATTTATTTATTTATTTTTTTGGGTAGTGGGAATCAAACCCAGGGACTTGTGAATACTAGGCACGTGTTCTACCACTGAACTATATCCTCAACCCTAATTTTTGAACTCTGACTTCCAAAACTGTAAAATAATAAATCTGTGTTGTTTTAAGCAAATAAATTGTGGTAATTTGTTACAGCAGCAACAGGAAACTAATACACCAAAATCTAAGACCTTGTCACTATCTTTCACCTGCATCATTGCAATAGATTCCTAACTGGTCTCTCAATGTCTACCCACTACTTTTTTTTTTTTTTTTTTTTTTTGTTGGTACCGGGGATTGAACTCAGGGGCACTTGACCACTGGGTCACATCCCCAGCCATTTTTTGTATTTTATTAGAGACAGGGTCTCACTGAGTTGCTAAGTGCCTCGCCATTGCTGAGGCTGGCTTTGAACTCGCGATCCTCCTGCCTCAGTCTCCCAAAGTGCTGGGATTACAGGCGTGCGCCACCGCGCCCAGCTCACTACTTCTTTTTTAATGTGGTAAGAACACTTAACATGAGATCTACTCTTCCCACCTTCTCCCGCTAGGGATTGACCCCACGGTCTCCAGTGGATGCTAACCAAGCATTCCACCACTGAGCTACACCGTCAGCCCTCTTATTAGAAGATTAAGTATACAACACTTTCATTTTTGTGTAAGTGAAATCTTATCATTTGGACAGTCACTCTCTGTTTCCTTCTCCTCCTAGTCCCTGGAAACAACCATTCTACTCTCTGCTTCTATGAATTTCATTCTTTTAGATACCTCATATAAACGGAATCATGCAGTATTTGATTTTGATATATGGTTTATTTCACTTAGCATAATATCTTCAAGGTCTAAACATGTTGTTGCATATGGCATAGATTTCTTTGTTTTTGGAAACTGAATAGTATTGAATTGTATGTATTCTCTGGGTCCACAGTTGACTCCCTATAGATTTCCCCTGTGGAAATCTGGATGATGATGACCTCAAATCCTCCTGCTTAAAACTATCCATTAGCTTTTCATTAATTTCATATAAAATCCAAACTTAATTGACCAATAAGGCCCACCACAAACTTGGCTATTTCTCTTTTCTCTTTTTCTTTCTCTCTGTTCTCTGTCTCTCTTTTATTTTTTTGGTTGGTCCTAGGAATTGAACCCAGGGGTGCTTTATCACAGAGGTATATCCCAGCCCCTTTTTTTTTTTTTTTTTTTTAATATTTATTTACTGGTTTTAGTTGTACACAATGCATTTATTTTTACGTGGTGCTGAGGATTGAACCCGGGTCGCACACGTGCTAGGCAAGCGCTCTACTGCTGAGCCACAACCCCAGCCCCCAGCCCTTTTTATTTCTTATTTTGAGACAGGGTCTTGCCAAATTTCTGGGGCTGGCCAGGGATCTTGTGATCCTCCTGCCTCAGTCTTCTGAGTTGCTGGAATTACAAACCTGGGTCATCTGGCCCTGGCTACTTCTCTAGCTCTCTCAAATTGCTCTCCCCTGGTCCAACTTCCTCAAGTCTCAGGGATGTTGTAGTAGCCATTTCCTCTACCTTCAATACCTTTTCCCCATAGATTGCCAAATGGCTGCCTTCTACATGTCATTCAGGTCTGAACTGCCAATTTATCTGCTCCAAAAGGCCTTCTGTGGGGCTGGGGTTGTGGCTCAGTGGTAGAGTGCTCACATGTGTGAGGCACTGGGTTTGCTCCTCAGCACCACATAAAAATAAACAAAATAAAGTTGTTGCGTCCATGCATAAGTAAAATATACACACACATATATATATACATACATATGTATACGTATATATAAAAAGTCTTCTGTGGGGCTGGGAATGAAGTTTATTGGTAAAAGTCCTTCCCTAGCATGCATGCCTAAGACCCTGGGTTCACTCCTCATGAAAAAAGGAGAAAAAAGGCCTCCCATGGCTGTCCAACTTGAAATACCCCCAGTACCTCCCTAATACATCTTGGTCTTTATTTTAATAATTTCCTTTATCACTACTTTACTTCCTTGTTTATTCACTTGGGCATTTATTTCCAGTCTGTCCCCAGTAGACTGTAAACTCAGTGAGTTAGAACAGAAGTATCTTTTGGTTGAAAATTTGTTCTGCCCCTAGAGGGACACACAGTGAGTGATCCACAAAAAAATGGTGGGGGACCACCAGCTTGTATACCCAGAAGGCCTTAGTGGAGGTGTCTTTTTAGTTATTATTTGTATTCCTCTTAGAGACACCGTCGGAAAAGTTTCCCGCTCCAGTTTTGCAAGAGGTTATTCTCTGCCTTGTTAGGGGAGAGAAATGAGTGGTGTTATAAACAAAGAACTGAGCCCAGAAAAGGTAGATTGTTACCTATATGTTTTCAAACATTTTTTTTTATTTGTGCCTTCTCATTGGTAAATTCAATGTCATTTAACAAAAATATATTAATGCAGAATAGATAAGCGACTTTCAGCATGAAAAGTTGATAGTCCAAGTAAAAAGAATTCAGAGCCTTTTACCAGCAGAGGGGGTATAGCTCAGTGGTAGAGCATTTGACTGCAGATCAAGAGGTCCCCGGTTCAAATCCGGGTGCCCCCTCAGTAGTACTTTACTGTTTTTCACACTTCTGATTGAGAATAACCACTCAGCAATTTCTGGATCCAAAACACTGAAAAGTGGCCTTTGACTCTCTTCCATGAGTATAATTTTCCCCTCTGGTTCCTGGCATCCAAGAACTAGCAGCCACACAGCGGTATCCCGAGTGGGCTTGAGCATTTGACTCTGACTATGTGATAAAAAGCCCACCTGCACCCTCAATAGGTAGAGGCAAGGCACTGAGTTGTTATCATCTTAGAAATTGTTCACCAACCCACTGATTATTGTTAATTATAATTTGGTTTAGGGTTTAAAAAATAAAAAAAAGTCATGTCAGGATTAGAGCAGTATTATTTTGCCTTCTCCTGATTGAGAAGACTAAGGATGAATCCAGATTCAGAAAGCTTATATACTGGCCAAGTTTAAGGAGTCATAGTACAGAGATAAGACAAGTTAAAAGTGAGTAACTTCCCTTTTTTATATTAGCACAAAGGCAGGGCCTTGGCTTGATAATCTACAGGTGCTATGTTCAGGGGCTGGTGTCTGGGAAAGGGGAGAAATGCTGGTCAGCTATTTCTGCAGCTGGGCTTTGCACCATGGCTCTGCCTGATCCTGGTTCAGCCCAGCAGCTCGCTGTAATGGGAACTGGGGGAAAAAATGTGCCCAAGTATTTCCCTAGGTCCCTAGGGATGACACAATCAGATTCCGGGTTTAAAATATCACAGTTTCCCCCTGACCCAAGCAACATGCCTCTGCCTGTCTCCCTTATTTTTTCCTTTTTTTTGGGCAAAACCTAGTGGAGGGGACGCCCTTGATACTCCCTCACACTTATCATTTTTCTCCAACCATACAATGACATGGTCACACAGCCAGCAGATATCTGTTCACATCTTTAGAATTTGAAACTCGATACCTGGTAGTCCACTGTTTCTCAAAGTGTGTTCGGGGAACCAGTATCACCAGCAACACCTGGGAAATTACTGGAAAAGCTAATTTTCTGGGCCCCATTCTAAACTGATAGGTATGCATTGGTCATTTTACCGTTCTCGAAATGTTTTCAGTCTCTCTGTCACGAGCAATAGGGAAGGACGAACACAACATGTCCATGCCACTGGTAATAAAGTCGAACAAAAGAAACGATAAAAATATATATATAAACATAAAGAAGAAAAAAGGAAAAAGTTGAAGTTGGAAAGGGCTGTGCCTGCGGGTTTCCCTCTCTTTGACCCACCCCTACCCCCATCGGAAAGGAACGCCAACTTGGGGGAGTCGTCCTGTACCCCGAACCCGGCGTCTTGAAGTGCCCGATACACCTGTGGTCGTGGCAGCTGAAATCCCACCTCTGGCGCCAGTATGGGGACGCGCATCTTTTGTATCTGATTGTGCGCTCAACCCGCACCACCCCCTTACGCAGGACACAAAGCAAAACAGAAAGCTTCTGCTAAGGTTGGAAAGGGAGGAAGGAATTCACCCCTTCCCCCTTCCCCTCCCCCCCTCGTTCTTTTTTTTTTTTTTTTTTTTTAGCCTGGGATACAACGTTTAAATAATTGAAAATGAAAAAAGGAATTATGCTCATTAACACTGAGGAGAAAAAGTCACCAAGGGGGCACCCGGATTTGAACCAGGGACCTCTTGATCTGCAGTCAAATGCTCTACCACTGAGCTATACCCCCGTGCCGCTCCTGTGGCTGGAGGTGGCTCTTTTGGGTACTAAGACACTGTTGCAGCTGCTACGCAGGTAGGGACTAAGAATAAGGAGAAAGGGAGTAAGGAGGAAAGGGGACAAGTTGAAACCAGAAGGTGCCTGAATCCGAGGAAGCCTGGGGAAAGCTGCACCGCAGAAGCGCGGAGAGGAAGAACAAGCCCCGGTCCCGAGGCTCTGAGTCCAGTGGGAAAGGACAGGTTCCGCCCCACAAATGTGGGAAAGGACGTGGGCGGGGAGATGAGCTAACTGCGGGGGCGGGGAAGGGGGGGTTCCGGTTCAGTCTGCAGGTTCACATACTGGTAGGAAGGAAACTCCCCGAATCTGGAGAATCTGCTTGGGCGTTCAAGAGTGTTCCAATCCCGCCCTCGACGGGTGAGAGGGGTTTGCCGGTCCCTCGGAGCCTGGGCACTCCAGATGTGCTGCGAGCCCGGCTCGACACCGCCTCCCGCGCGGGAAAGGCCCTGGGCAAAGCGTACCGTCCGCCTTGGAGAGCTGGGGCGCTAGCACCTGGGTCCCACAGCCCGCCCCGGAACCCGCCCCCGCGCAGCCCCACGTCGCCCGGGGAGCGCGCCTCGCCGCGCGCGCCCCTGCCCGCGCCCGAGGCGCGTCCCCGCCCCGGTGCAGCCCCTCCTCCCCGCTGTGTTTATTAGGGGAAGGAGGGCGGAGGCGGAGGCCAGTTCCCCAGCTCCAGCCGCCGTCGCCGCCGCCAGCTTAGTGCAGCCGCGGCCGCCTCCCGCCAGCCCGCCGGGGGAGAGAACGTGCTTGAACTCGGGCATCCCCGCCCCAGTCTTTTCCGGAGCCATGAACCCCAACTGTGCCCGGTGCGGCAAGATCGTGTACCCCACGGAGAAGGTGAACTGTCTGGATAAGGTGAGTTCCGGGACTCGGGGACGCGTCTAGGCAGCTCCGAGCAGTGATCGGAGTAGGGGGAGGAGAGAGGGGCTGGGTCTTTGCCGCCTCTCCTGGCGATCCCAAAGGAAGGGAAGGAGGGTGGGCGGTGTCATTGGGTGTGGGGACGGACCCCACGGGGTCTGGGTGCTGGGAGATCCAGGGCGAGGCGGGCAGCCACTGCTGGAGAAGGGTGGTCTCTGACCAGGGGCTGGGACAACACAAGGAAGCCAGGCCCGGGGTGTGTGTGTGGGGAAGGTTAGAGGTGCAGTCCCGCCCCCCAGGGCCGAGAGAGTGAGTGCAGACGGCCGCTCCCTCTCCCCGCCGCGCCGAGCGCCAAGTACGCGGAAGCGCGGGGCGCTGGGGGAGGGGGCGGCGGGGGCGGGGCGGCGCGGCGGCCGGGGGCCTGCTAAACCTGCTGCTCTGGCCACCCCCGGCCCGGCTTCCTGGCCTGGAGGCCCCGGCGCCGGCGATCGCCTGGCGAAGGTCGCCTCTGGAATGGGGGCTCAGGGTGAGCACCCAAGCCCTGCCGCAAGAACCCCTTTTTGGAACCACCTGGAGCCCCCCTTGGTGGTTCTGTGGTTAAGGGACCAGCCAGACCTCTTTCATATCTTCCCAACCCCCACTTCGAATTACAAGCCAACTCCTGATGCTGGGCAGTGCAGCCCGAGCCGGGCGGGGTCGGGTGCTGGGGTAGGGTGGGTGGGGGACTCTTCGCAAAGATCTTCTGAAATTGTGCTCTGTCTGAAGACCAGCTTGTAGAACAAAGACCGAACTTTTCAAAGCAGGTTTCTCCAGTGGAGGGTGGGGTTGGTTGAGTTCTGGGGGAGCCGAGAAAAGGGGGAGGTGTGGGGGGGCGGTGTGAGGGGGAGGGGAGGGTGGCCTTCTGGAAATTCGCTGTCCCTGGGGCCCTTAGGCGTCCCCCTCCACTCCCACCCCCCACCCCCCACCCCCCACCCCTGCCCATGCTGGACTCGTTCATCTGGTTGCCATTATGCTTTTGGAGGGGGGTGGAGAGTAGAACTGGGTGTTTCCAGCACAGTTTGGGGTAGGATCCTGTCCTCTTGTTAAGCTCTTAAGATCCTAAAGATCCTAAGGTAAGCCTGCCCTTCCTTTGCATCCCCTCCGTGGTCTGGAAGAAAGGCCTCTGTTTTGGTCCCCTCCTCATTGTGCTTTACACCTACCATCCCAAGCTGGCTTCAAGTCTAAATATTCCCTTCTTTCTGTCCTGACTGGAGTGTTGTGTGTGGTGGGGAGCTGCATAAAAGAAAGGTGCAGGTTTTGTTTGGGGAAGGGTAGTTCATTTGGATAGTTTGTCTCTCCCCTCCCCCACGGGGTTGCAATTCCTCAGTGACCTTTGGCCCCTGAGTCAGGATGAGGAGGTGGGGTTAGAGATACTGAAACACATTTGAACTTGCTCTTGTAGGAAAGGGACTTAGATGACTGCTGCTGTTTCGTTACCCCTTCAGTGCTTGACTGGGCAGGAGGAGAGGATATTGTGGGCAGAAGGGAAGGTGCTGATCTGCTGGATGATTGGGCCAGTCTCTGGAGGGCAGGACATGGGCTTGGAGCTACTAGATGGGGAAACAGTCCCTTGACAATCTGTCCTTGCACATGGGTTTTGACCTCCCTGGTGGCAGGGATTTTGGCCCCTGCATCTGCAGTTTTCTGGGCTCGTCTTCCGGTTCATAGTGATGAATTGGGAAGAGACAGTGCTCACCCTCAGAGGCAATATAGGATGCAAGGATTGCTAGCCTGGGAGTTGGAAGACTTGGTCCTGGTTCTAGGTCTGCTCCGACCAGCTTAATGAATGGCTCTGGGCCTCACTATTCCCCGTTTATAGGATGTGTGAGTATGACCATGTTGTAACCTTGGAGGTGTGCAGTTTACCCTAAAGTTTCTGGAAGGGAGCTCCTCCCCTCCTCCCATGGTACTGGGGATTGAACATAGATAGGGTTGCTTTGCCAATGAGCCCAGAACACTGTAGTAAGTAGAAGCTACATCCCCAGCTCTTTTTATTTTGTATTTTGAGACAGGGTTTCAGCTAAGTTGCTAAGGCTGGCCTTGAATTTGTGATCCTCCTGTCTCAGCCTTGCAAATAGCTAGGATTATAGGCTGGATTACAAGTAATGTCCCCTCCCTACCTTTTCTGTCTAGCCCTACACTCACTTGCCTTATAAAGACCATCAGTGCCCATTGCAGTGGCACATGCCTGTAATCCCAGCTACTCAGGAGACTAAGGCAGGAAGATTGCTAGTTCAAGGTCAGTCTGGACATCTTAGCAAGACCCTGCCTCAAAATAAAAAATAAAAATGACTGGGGATATAGCTCAGTGGTAAAGTGCCCCTGAACTCAATCCCCCCTACCAGGAATATAAAAAGACCTTTAGTGCTGTGAGTCAGGGAAGGAGGCAGGGATACTGCAAGGTACCCTCCCTAGTAGTTCTTGAGTCCTAGCTGGATGTTCTGGAGGGGGTTGCTGTGGAAAGTAGGATTGGGTGATTCCTCACTGTTTTGAGAACTGTCCCTAAAGGAAGTAGCCCTGGAAAGACCTTGTCCTCCTTTCCTCCTGTACTGAGTCAGAGGCCTGAAATATTCAGGCTTATTCTTCCCTACCCCCTCCAGTAAGGAAAGGTACCTGGAGAACAAGCATCCTCCAGGCACCTGGAGAATGCTGGGCTGAGACGAGGAAGTGGGAAATGTTCAGTCCCACAGGCATTGTTACTAACCAACTCTGCAACACTTCCCATTTCCAATAATGGACAGTCAACTTAGATTGGCCTGGTTGACTACAGTCTCCTATGACGTGTAGCCCACCATGTGGAGAAAGCACAAGCTGTGTGTCCTTGGTGTTAAGTCTTTTTTCCTTGAGCCTTATCTCCCAAAGGCATAGGTGGGTAAAGGCAAGTCACCTCTGAAGGCCACCCTGCCCCCAACCTGCAGTACCCAGGGTGCTCTGCATGCTGGATAAATATGTACTGCTGATGACGGTGTTTGAGGAAGGAGGTTGAGATTTGTTTCCCCAGAGGATTTCTGGGATTAGAGCTGGGGGAGAAAAACAGGGTGACCTCATTTGCTCATTCATTCAACAAATATTTATTGAACACCTACTTTGTATACCTACTTTATATCTGGGGACCTGTATTGTCAAGAATCTTGCTATGTCCCTCTCCCATACTGGCTTGCTTCCCCTGGCTTCTGAAAACAGGTGGTGACATCCAGGAAGGTTAGGGGACAGATCTGCTGCCAGTTCCTCTGGAATCCCCCATTAGGGTGGGCTCCCTGCCTCTGGTTATCAGAGCACCCCTTCCACCCTCAAAGGTGTAAAGTCCTTGTTCCAGTTTCCTAGCCAAAGCTTAGAATACCCCATGATCACCTTGAGATCTTTCATTCATAATAGCTCCTACTTACTGTAGTGTTCTGGGCTCAGTATATATAGCTGACTCGCCAAACAGCAGTGACTGCTGCCCCTATGAATTATAAACCTGTGAACAGAGGCTCAGATAGTTGATGTGGTTTGTCCCTTTGCTTTTAGCCAAAGTTGGAATTCACATCCAAAGTTCTTTCTGCTGGTATATTTGCAAAAAGTGTTTTTTATTTACGCATATGGTAAATATGGGTCATATCCTTCTCTAATCCCTCACCTCCACCCACAGGTCTGGGATCTTGTGGGATGGGGGTGGGGCAACTGAGGTATAAGGAATAATAATCATAATATTGGTGGAGATTCAGGAAAGATCCACACCTTCATGCCATTAGCCTGGGTTGGCAACCTGGACAAGGTAGAGTTGTTGCTGCCCCAGGCCGAGAAAAAAAACTATAACCCTTGGGCAGGGGTTGTGGCTCAGCGGAGCGCTCGCCTAGCACGTGTGCGGCCCGGGTTGGATCCTCAGCACCACGTAAACATAAATGCATTATTGTGTACAACTAAAGTAAATAAATATTAAAAGAAAAAAAAATAACTATAACCTTGGGCAACAGGAAAGGAGGAGAAGATCTCATACTCCAACCCTGAGTCATTCCACCCCCGCAGCCTGGAGTGCAAAGGGTAAGGTGCCAGGTGCAGGCTCAGTGACCTGAATCTCTCCACACCCGCTTCCAGAGCTGTGAAGGGCTGAATTGGCCCATGTAGCCCAACTGAGAAGGATCCTTGCAGGGCTTCTGTGCCCACCAGCCTCTTGTTTGTCTTTCTGTAGAGTGGGTTTCTGTAGAGAAGGTTGCAGGTGGGTAAGGGGCAGCTGAGGTGGCGCTCCTCTGCAGCCTGGGATCTGGCGGAGTGGCTTCTTGGTGCCAGAGGTTTGGTCAAGGGCTGTCTGGTTTCTGTGAGCAGGGACACCATGGACTACAGCCGGCAGGATGAGAGTTGCTGCCTTGAGGTGCACTTTGCTCCCCTGAGGTATGGGATTGCTCCCCCGAAGTCTTTGCTAGCAACGGGCTCTTGCTTTGGAACAGGGTTCCTGGGGCAGAGTAAGGGGGCAGACAGGGCCACTCACCCCACTGAGACAGAATGGGGTTTCTTTCCTCTTTGAATCTTAGTGCTCAGCCCAGGCCTGGTTCACAGGAGTTGTTGAGTGACTGGCCATTTCCTGCTCTCCAAAGAGGACACAGTGGCAGGAGGTGCTGGATTTTCTTGAATCTTATGGCCCTCTTCCAAAAAGAGGAAGGGAGCCAGGCACGGTGGGTGCGCCTGTAATCCCAGCACTTTGGGAGGCTGAGGCAGGAGGATCGCGAGTTCAAAGCCAGCCTCAGCAATGGCGAGGCACTTAGCAACTCAGTGAGACCCTGTCTCTAAATAAAATACAAAAAAGGGCTGGGGATGTGGCCCAGTGGTCGAGTGCCCCTGAGTTCAATTCCCAGTACCAAAAAGAAAAACACAAAAAGAGGGAGGGGAGTGACAGGCAGCAGTGAGGGTGCTAGGCATCCTGTGAAGTGGACCCTGGCTTACCTCATTCCCTGCCACAGTGCCTCCAGGAGAATATTTTAAGCTCCACTTTGCAGATGTGGAGACTGAGCTCAGTAACTCTCCTGCAGGTATGCAGTCCATTCTGGTTTCCATTACTGTGTTTCTAAGCCCCTTATAAGGGGACAGGTGATGGCCCTCCCCACCCCAGCCTCTGAGTACCTAGCTGAGAGCCAGAGGTCTTTGGGGGAGTAGGGGGATGGGGTGGGAAGAACTGCTGGGGGGAATGAGCTCTGTCTCTTGTACAGGGTCCCTCTTCCTCCCCATCATGGCCTGGAGGGGTTTGTGAACTCTGGATTGGGGGTTGTTGGTGCTGCACCTCCAGCCTGGTACTCTATTCTCTCCTGCTTCCCAGTGGGGCTTGGCTCCAGGGTGGGGGCTTCGCCATCTGCTGGAGTAGGGGTGTCTGTCTCTTTTCCCTTGTCTCCCCTGCATCAGTCAGGAGACAGCCTTGGAGGTCCCTAGCCTCAGGACAGTGTGTATTCCTGCGTGTATGTGTGTGAAAGTGGGTCATGGTCTGGATTCCGGAGAATGTTTTTCCTGGCAGGCCCCTGTGGGGGTGGGGGAGGCCGGGGCCCAGGCAGGGGCATGTGCTGCCGAGCAGGCAGAGGCCAGCAGACCGGGTGGTGACAGTGCTGGGGCATTCTGCCAATGCCTTGCAGTTATTGGGGAAGACAGTAGGGCTCTCACTTTGGGGGGCCTATGGGAGTGGGGACCACCCAGTTTTAGTTTTCCGGAGGTCTATGTGTGTTGGGGTATGCACTTTGAAGAGAATGGAAGTTGCTGTTGGGGGGGGGCATGGCATGGGAGAGGGGTCCTGAGATAAGCTTAGGTTGGGGTTGGGGGTGGGATCAGGCCAGTCATCCCTTTACTTCCAGAATGCAACTGGCCTTCTTCCCAAACAGTGGTTCTCCTATCATTTGCCTAATATTCCACCATTAAGGCTTTTCCTTTGGGTCTTCTTGATAGGGAAAATACCCCATTAGAGGGTAGTTACCCCCTGAAATTAACTCTGGTTGAAGTGGGCCATGCTAGGGGAGGTTGAATCCCAGCTTCTCAGCTTTCCTTTCTTCTGTCCCCTCCTCCAGGTGTCTTAAAAGCATCTTTTGAAAAGCTTGCCTTGCGGGGAATCCCTTGACAGACAGCCAAGGAGCTCTGTCAGCTCCGTGGCTGGGCACAGGGCACTTTTGAAGTCCCCTGCCCTCTCCTTGGCTTCTGGACTCCTCCTTTGAGGGTCAGGGATGTCTCCTTTGACTGCTGGGAATTGGGGCAGGGACAAGCCAGCCAGTTCACCCAGATAGCCTGGATTCGGGGTCTTAATAGCTGAAGCCCTGGTTGGTGCTGATCCTGGGGCCTCGACCTGGGTCCCAGGGTTAGGGTGCATCTCATTTGCATGGGTTTGCCAGAACAGCACCACTTCTCAGGGATGGGGTCACTTCCTTTATTGTTTTCTACTCTGTCCCCTCCATTAGCCACCCTGAATTAGTCCTGGTGGCTCAGTTCCAGGTCCCTGGGTTTTTGTCACTCATTTGCACATACATGCATTGGAGCTGTGTTTGGGCACAGTAGTGGCCTGCCTGCGTCCCCACAACCTCCAGAGAGGTTCATCCCTGCTGTGCCCAGCATCTAACATTGAGTCCTGAGGGGACTCAATGCTGTGCTAAGGGCTTTGCAGATAATTTCTCATTAAACCTTAACAGTACCAGGATGGATAGGTGTTTTTATATGCATTCTGCAAACACAGAAATGACTCTGAGGTGCAGGGCGCTGCCCAAGGTCATGTAGCTTGCAGGTGGAGCTTTGATGTCTGCTTTGGGGAGTCCACCTCCAAGGCTTTTGAAGCACAGCACTCCAGTGCTTCAGTGGGAGACCAGGTGCTGGGTGCTCCCTTACCTGTTCTCCAGCTGGGGTGGGAGAGAGATGAGGGTGTGGGTGTACTCCCTAGAACCTAGGGCTCCCCTGATGGGTAGGAGACCCACAGGAAGTGGGATACACCAGAGCTGGAGCATCACAGGGAGGGTGCCTGGGGTGGGGGGTGCATGTGTGTATGGGATCTGGGAGGACCAGGGCTCTTGGCTTGTGTGCATGGGCTGGTGGAGGGGTGGGCCCATCTCCAGGCCTTGTGAAGCTAGAGGAGCTGCCCCTTCCTGTTCAGAGCTGCTGCTTAGCAACCCGAGTGCCACTTTGCATAAGCAATGAGGCCTTTCTAGCTCTAGAGCAGGAGGAGTGGTCTGGGGAGGTGGAACTGACCTTCTGGTGCTTCTGGGGGCTGCTGTCACCCTCACCTTCAGGCTCGCCCTGCTCCCCCCAGACCTACAGAACTCCAGTGGCTGCCTGGTAAATGGTGGGGTCGGGTAGGGAGTATTATCAGCCACCAGAACCTATGACCTGAGATGCCCCCAGCTCACCAGGGGTGATGCCAAGTTCTCTACAGCTGTGGGCTTAGGACATTGCCTGGGATGGAGAGTCCCTGAGTATCCCGCCTCCCAAGCCCTCTGCCCAAAGTCCTGGTATCTGATGGGTGTCCTTCTCTGTCTCCACCCCAGTTCTGGCATAAAGCATGCTTCCATTGTGAGACCTGCAAGATGACACTGAACATGAAGAACTACAAGGGCTATGAGAAGAAGCCCTACTGCAATGCGTGAGTCCTGCAGGGGGCAGGGACTGGGTGGGCCCTTCACTCCCTCTTGTTCTTCCTTCCCTTCTGACAACTACAAGGTGACACTGCCGGCCCTTTTGTACCTGTCTTGATACATTGTGATCACATTGTATCCTCACAACAGATGGCGAGAGTTAGGGTTCTTCCGTTTCTTGTTTTTTTTTTTTTTTTTTTGTGGTACCGGGGATTGAACTCTCAGGGGCACTCGACCACTGGGCCACATCCCCAGCCCTTTTTTGTATTTAATTTGGAGACACGGTCTCACTGAGTTGCTAAGTGCCTCACCATTGCTGAGGCTGGCTTTGAATTCACGATCCTTCTGCCTCAGCCTCCCAAAGTGCTGGGATTACAGGCGTGCGTCACCGCGTGCAGGAGCCCTGTTTGGGGAGGCAACAACCGCGCCCGGCTGGTTTCTTGTTTTTTAATTTTTAAAATTTTTATTTTTTTGGTGGTACTGGGGATTTAACCCAGGGGTACTCTACCACTGAGTTACACCCCCAGCCCTTTATTTTTATTTTTTAAGACCAGGTCTTGCTAAGTTGCTGAGGCTAACCTTGAACTTGGCAATCCTCCTGCCTCAGCCTCCTGAATAGCTAGGATGATAGGCGTGTACCATTGTGCCTGGCTACAAGAACTTTTATTATTCCCATTTTATAGATGGGAAAATGGAGGCTTGGAGAAGGGAAGGACTTTCTTAAGATTGCAGGGCTAAGCCGGGCGCGGTGGCGCACATCTGTAATCCCAGCACTTTGGGAGGCTGAGGCAGGAGAATTGCGAGTTCAAAGCCAGCCTCAGCAATGGCGAGGCACTTAGCAACTCAGTGAGACCCTGTCTCTAATAAAAACACAAAAAAAGGCTGGGGATGTGGCCCAGTGGTCGAGTGCCCCTGAGTTCAATCCCTGGTACCACAAAAAAAAAAAAAAAAAAAAAGATTGCAGGGCTAGTTAGAAGTTAGTTCAAATCCAGTTCTGGGCAGTAAAACAAACATGCTTACTTTTCCCATTGTACCCTGCTGCAAGATAGGGATCCAGTTGGGCATGGGGGCATGCACCTGTATTTCCAGTCACTTGGTGGATAAGGCAGGAGATTACTTGAACCCAGGAGTTTGAGGCCAGCCTGGGCAACATAGTGAGATCTTATCTCTTAATAAATAAGTAAATTAATAAATAAAAATTTTATTTTTAAGGACAGGGATCCAGCAATTAAGGGACCTTCCCTGTTTCTGCTCAGGAATTGATAGGCTTCTTCTCTCATCTGAGCATTTAATAGGTTTTGGGGGCTCCTTCCTTTAGTGACCCCCCACTTTTTTTTTTTTTTTTGTGGTGCTGAGGATTGAACCCAGGGCCTTGTGCATGCAAGGCAAGCACTCTACAAACTGAGCTATAGCCCCAGCCCCCTTCTCCCCCCCTTGTCCCTTTTATACTCTATTGACCTGGCTCCCAGCCCTTCTAGAGTTTCTTGAGAAGTGGGGACAAGAAGAAGGGTGTGGCCTGGAATAGGCAAATCTCTTCCCAGCCTAGCCAGGTAGACCAGGGACACTATTTTTCTGAATGCAATTAATTTGCCTGCTGGAGGCAGGGGTGGAGGTTGAGAGGCAGTTGTCTCTCACCTGGGAGGAACACTGCCTGGTCCCATCTCAAGCTGCTGCAGAGTGCCCCAACCCTCCATTGTCAAGGTGACTTCATAAGTAGCAAGTACAAACTCAAATGTCAGGTCCGTGGCACATGGGAATTTCAGAAGGTCAAATTGCCTGCAAATGGGTGGAAAGATCAGTATTCTATAAATGTAGGATCTCATTTTAGTCCAGTTTTGTTTTTTTGGTTTTTGAAGCATGTAATTCATTACATGTCTAATACATGGGAGTTTTAGACTGCTGGTTTTAAATTGTCAGTCAGGAGGCTCTTTGCAGCTGAAGTTCACCCAGGAAGGGAAATTTGGGACTCACCTAAAAGGGGTTGGTTGGGAGCTTAAACCCCTTGGAGGGACTGTCTCCCTGGTCGCACATTCCTAGTCCCCGCCTAATACCACTGCCTGTCTCTTTGGGGTTTTGCATATTCATTGAATGTTTATTTCCTACCTGATGCTCTATGTCAACCTGGGCCAGGTGCTAGGAAACCAATTTCTGAAAAAATGTCAAGCCCAAGGGCCAGCTGAATGTCAGCCCTCCTGGAGGGCTGGAGCCTTGGGCAGCTTTGCTGCTGCAGAGGAAGGGCCACAGCTCCCTGCTGGCTCCTCCTGCAGCTGCCCCTCTCTTCTGGCTTCTACTGTTCCTTTAACCCCCACCATCCCCTCCCAGCCCCAAGGGAAATGGGACATTCTTCAAATTCTTAAGGGCTCACACAAGCCCTGATTCTCTGCCACTTCCTCCCTCCTTTGGGGAGTGGGGTGAGGTTCAGAAAAGCCTGGGCATTTAACTCCTTGGCTGCTGGCTGCTGGACCACTTCCGGCTGGGGGCAGCTTCTGGGCCTCCACTCCTGGGCAGAAGTTCAGTAGCAGGAGATGCTTCACATCCCTTCTAGACTCCAACAGCTTAAAACTCAGTGAGCTTTGGAAGTTGGAGAAAGAAATCAGAGGCTTGACCTTATTTTCTCTGCATTTCCTTAGCCTAGTGTCAAAGGTCTGGCTTACTTTTCTCCCAGTCTTCTGGGGAGGCTAGCAGCAAGTGGGGGTGGGGGCTCCTGCAGAGGTTGGGGATGCTGGGAGAGGCAGAAGATGTAGCCTTCCTCCCTAGATGGTAGAAGTTCCCCTCTCTACTGGCAACCAGCCAAAGAGGGGTTGTTCCCCTCCCCTCTCCTCTTTAGCCTTTACAGTCCTAGCTTTGCATCTAGTTAGCCTTTGACTTCTGGACCAGTTGGGTGTTGGCTGCAAGGACCCTGGATGAGGGGAAAGGCGTGGCAGATGTGTAATCCAGCTGTGCATGCTCCAGCTGTAGTAGTACCTTGCCCAAAACTCAGATGTTCCCTTTGTCCCTCAGCCTCAGCCACAACCGGCCAGCAAGCCCTATTTGGGAGTCCATCTAGGAGGAGCACCCTCCGCACCTGGGAGCCTCGCTTTCTGCATAGTTAAAAATTGTTACCCAGGCTGGGCGCAGTGGCGCAAGCCTGTAATCCCAGCACTTGGGAGGCTGAGGCAGGAGGATCACGAGTTCAAAGCCAGCTTCAGCAATGGCGAGGCACTTAGCAACTCAGTGAGACCCTGACTCTAATAAAATACAAAAGAGGGCTGGGGGGCTGGGGTTGTGGCTCAGTGGCAGAGCGCTCGCCTTGAACGTGTGTGGCCCGGGTTCGATCCTTAGCACCACGTAAACATAAATGCATTGCATTGTGTACAACTAAAGTAAATAAATAAATATTTAAAAAATAAATAAAAAAGGACTGGGGATGTGGCCCAGTGGTCAAGTGCCCCTGAGTTCAATCCCCGGTACCAGAAAAAAAAAAAATGTTACCCAGGGGTACTGGACTAAAACCTGAGTGCCTGCTGTGTGCCAGGCAGTGTGCCAAGTGTTTGTGATCATTCCCTCCTGTTTGCTACCTGCCTTTGGCCCCACCCTTCAGTGACATTCAGATTCCTACATCCTGCAGTTTCTGTGGGTAGCTTTCTCCACTCCTGTGCTGGCCGGGCTTTGTGGACTACAGCTTACCTCTGCTCAGCTTCCTTCTGTGAAGCACCCCACGCCCTGCTGGCTAAGCCCCAAGTAGGACCCAAAAGGGCAGGTGGTGTCGCTTGGCATTTTGCCAGGTAGCTGGGCCCACCCAGTGAGTGAGGGTTGGCAGGGAGGCCTCAATATTGGGCCTGTCCCTGCTGGCCCCTGCGCAGGGGCGGTGGGGAGGAGGGCGGTCAGGGTATCAAGACAGAAGCCAGCTGTCTCTCTCATTTGTCTGTCCTTCCATGAGGACTCTCAAGACAGAGATTGAAGTTCTAGAAAGTGACTGTTAGCAGCAAAGGGGCTGCTTCTCTTTCCCTCCTTGCGTTAGGCTTGTTTGGGGAGAGGCAAGGGCACGAACACAGGCCAGAGCTCTTAGGCAGCTGCCTGGCACTGTGCAGTTACCCAGGTGCCCTGTAACTTGGGTGCTTGGGGCACCCCCAGACACGCACACTGGGTACTGACTGAGCTGGCTGCATCTGCCTCTTACATCTGGGCAGCAGCCACACTGGGCAGCCACACTGGCATTTCTGTGGCAGGGTCGAGGCCACACTCTTGCTTTTGCACGGTAGCCCAGGAACTGTTAATAGAAGCCTTTCTGGAGTCTTCTAGGTGGGTGGGGTGAGTGTGCTCTTTTGGTTAGAGAAATATTTATACCCTTGATTATTTGTTTTGCAAACTGGATTTTCCAATACCCTGGCTCCATACAAACCTGCTTCTTTGTCTCCATGCAAATGATTTTGAAACCAGACTGGGGGTGTGGATGCAGAAAAACTGCCTGTTCCCTCCTCCTTGGGGACCTGCAGAGCAGATGCTGGGGCTGTAGGTCCGGGGAACCAGCCTTTGGGGTGTCCAGTAAGGGCTGTGCATGGCCTGGGGAGGGCAAGGGACACTCAGTTGCCCCTATCTCTTCTTTGGCTGCAGACCCCTGGGATTCATCCTGCAGTTTGCCTGATCTGTGTTGTGAGGAGCTGAGGAGGGTGGAGATGTCCCTGATTCTGGGAAACCAGGGACTATGTTGCTGCCCTTTCCTTAGGCCTTGGGCAGGAGTGGGACAAGGTCAGTGTCTAAATTCTAGCAAATTGTCTCTAATCCCAGCAGCTTTTAAGGGGTGGGGCAGCGTTGGGCAAACCCAGGCCTGGGGCCTGAGGCTTCCCTGCCTCCCCAGAATTCTCTGCCTTACTGGGAAAATTGGGTCAGGTGTCTTAGGGAGCCCAAGGAAGCACTGGAGTGGGAGGGGCATGTGTGGTGTATGTTGGTGGAGGAGGTGAGTGCAAGTGGAAACCAAAGTGGCCAGACACAGCCTGCAGGCAGCTCTCTCACCTCACTCTGATATCAGACCTCAAGGAAGCTTGGAGGTCACTTTGCTTCCACACACCCCCATTTTTACAGATGAAGAAACTGAGCCCCATCATTTCCATGTCTTTTTCAGGCAGAATCATTTCTCTTTAAGTTTAGCCAACAGTGGCAGGTGCAGGCTTTGTTTTCTTCTTTTTGTATTTTGTCTGCAATCCCTGAGGGCTGGTAAGTTCTTCTTCTAGTCTACCCTTGATCTTTTTGACTGCTCATTTTTTCCCACTGGTCAAACAATGACTCCTTGTTGCTTCCCATCCCCACCAGTTCAGCTATTTAGGCTTGTGGGGCTGGGGAGAAACTGGGTTAGTGAGAGCCCTTCCTGCCCGCCTGTGGGCAGTGTTCCCAGCAGGGGTTTTTGGAATGAGCAGCTCTAACCAGAGGCAGGATGTTGGGCTGGGTTTTTTTTCCCCCCTTCTTCTTTTGGTAAAACCAAAAGCTCCTTGTTGCTTTTGTTGGTTTATCTTTGTTCCTCCTTGAACACAAAGCTTTGGGTTTTGCAGGGTCCAAGCCTGGAAGGAAGGTTCTACCTAGGAAGAGGGAGCTAGGCTTTTAGGATCTCTGGTCTGTCCTTGATCTACCTCTGGAGTATAGCTAATGGCAGGGCTGGGGAGTGAGGCTGCCACCTTCCTGTCACTTGGAAGCCTGTAAATCTTGCGGCTTCTCTGCATCCTCCCTGCCCTCACTTCCTTGGGAGCAGGAAGGTGACTCAGGTCCTCAGAGATAAAGCCTCCTCTGGGACAGAGGTTGGTTTGGACCTGCCTTTAGCCTGCGGGGCAGCTGTAGGACTGGGGAGAACGCTCTGGACAAGTCTCTGGTCCTTGACCGCGAATCTCTGTTTTTCCATCTGTAAAATGGGCACAATGACAACTACCTTTTCTAGCCCAAAGCTTTGTGGTGAGCTTCAGAAGAGAATGCACAGACACAGCATATAGAGAAGCGGCTTCCTGTGCCTGTGGATTCTTTGAAGGCCAGGCTGCTGCCCCGACCTGCCCAACTCCTGCCTCTTTTCTTCCTAGCCAGTAGAGGCTTTTCCTGGTTTTGCCCTCATGGATGCCAGGTCCCTTCCCGGGTTCCCCAGCCTTCTGTCCTATCAGGCTGCCTTCTCAAGAGCTGCTGAGAGCAAGAGGCGCATAGAGAAGCATTAGCAGAGGGCCCCTGCTGGGGATGATTAAAAAGCACCCCCCCCCCAAGTGGGTATGGTGGCTTTATGTCTGTACTTGCAGTGACTCAGGAGGCCGAGGCAGGAGGATCACAAATTTGAGGCAAGCCTGAGCAATTTAGTAAGACCCTGTCTCAAAAAATAACAAAGGGTAGTGGGGGTAGCTTGTGGTTAAGTGCCCCTGGATTCAATTCCCAATACCAAAAAAGAAAAGAAAATAACAAAAAGAAGGAACCTGCCCAGGCAGGCTCAGAAAGGGGCGATGAACAGCTGTGCTCTGGCCTCAGCTCTCTGCCAGGGCCCCCCAACCCTGCCCCTCCATTCCTCACCATGGCCCAGTCTGGTGTGGGGCTGGGTTCCAGCTGGGATGGGCGGCCTGTCTGTCTTAGAACCCAAATTGGCACCTGAACGCACACACCTCCCTTCCCAGTGGGATCTGAGGGCAGTGGGAGGTGGAGGTTTCCACCTGAGGAGGCAGGGGAGGGAGAAGGTAGCATTCCCAGCAATGGATATAGAAAGGGGTCAAAGCACTTGGAACCCAATTCAAAGCCAGTCACGGTGGGGGAGGGGCACAGCACTGGTGGTTTTTAAGCCCTCCCTTCTAGAAACAAACCAGGGCCGCCCTCTCCCTCACCTTAATTGTCTGCAAGGATCCCGTACACACAGTCTCCAGGTTTTGTCCTCACGGAATTCTCCTTGGTTGAGGACACCCTGCGGTCTGTCTCTTCCCCTGCCCCCATGCTCCGTAGACCCCCTCCTCCCCCCCACTCCTGCCTGGAGCTGCGGATGAGGTTGCCATGGGAACCTGAAGCGCAGTGAGCAGGGGAAGGGGAAGGCAGGGTTGTCTCACCAGGGCTGGGAGCTGTGGGGAGGATCGGGGTGACCCATCCCGGGTGGGGTGTGATGGGGGCCGGATGCAGCCCTCCTGGTGCCTGTACCTTCCTCTGCCTGGGGTTGGGCTCCTGGGGCAGGGGCAGGAGGTTGGAGGCTCTGGAGCTCCTTTTGCATCTAGTTAATCTGATGCAGGATTAAAATCCTTCCCCATCTCTGCCAAATTGAGTCAACACGAGGCGGACCCCCTCCTCCCCAGGCGTCTTTGATGGGATTAGTGTTCTGACTCTTGAGGGCTGAGCTCTGGTACCCACCAACCCATCGGAGGCACTTGCTGTATATGGGAGGGGCTCCGGAGACCTTTTGGTGGGGCGTAGGGTGAGGAGGGGCACAGTGTGGGTAGAGGAGGTGGCGGCTGCCCGTGTGGACCAGCGTCCTTGGCGTCCAGGGGACGCCATTGCTGCAGAGGGCACATCTGTATGTTCATTGCGTGGGAGGTGGACGCAGTGTGTGTAGGAGCTGCGGAATCAGGGAGCGGGTGGGACATGTCAGATGCATGTGTCTGGCTGTCCTTGTGCCACTGGAGCCGGCCCTCTGCTTTCACCTATATGTTCAGGCAAATGGGAAACCCCAGGCTTTGCAGACTGGCTCCCACAGGCCCCCCTCCCCCGCCTGCTTCCATCCTGCCCCCATTAATGCTACTTATTCTCAGAATCCACCCCTCACATCTGGGCCAGAGCTGCCTAAGGGTATCCCCCTCATCTCCTGGCTTCTCTCTATTCAGAGACAAAAGCGCTGTCCTCACCAGAGCCCCCAGCCCATGATACCTTCAGAATGGCCCCAGCGTGGGCGAGAATCATCTCTGAGGCCCTCCCTCCCTCCAGAGCCAGCCAGTTCTACTCAAGATATTACTTCCATCCCTTCTGTTCCTTTCCCTCTAGTCGCTAGGAATAGACTCCCACTTGATCCTCCCTGCCTTGGAACTGCTCAGGAATTCTGAATGGGCTTCTGAGCTGTGGGTGGCCTGGCTTCTTGGAGCTGGGCCAAGCCCGGGGGTTGGACCTGCCTTAGACCTGTGTTCACCCACAGGCCGTTTCTGTTGGCAGCTTCAGGCACCTGTGTTTGCTTTTCTCCTCCTGCTTCTGTCCCTATGCTGGGGAGCTTTGAGCTGGGTGCACCTGGGCAGCCAGGACCTGGGCAGAGCACAGAGAGTATCACCTAGGCCTGTGGCAATGAGAGTAGCTTAGAGGGGAAAAGGACTTGCCAAGGTCACCCAGTGTGCCAGTGGCAGGTCCAGAGCCCAGTGCTATGTCCTTTCTAGTCGTTCCTTTTTTCTCTTGAGTTCTCTACCCTGAGTCCTGCCCTTCCCAGGTGGCGGACAAGAGAGAGGTCGTGTGTTTGCGGGTAGCTCAGGGTGGTATGAGTGGCTGGAGAACATGCCAGGTTTGGTGAGAACATGCCAGGTTTCGTGGGCAGGTGGAAGTTCATAGCTAGCTCTTGGGCTTGTCAGCTAGTTCAGGAGGGATGTGGAGACATGCCTGGGAGGAGGTTCTTGGAGGCCATCCATCTCCTTCTTTTTATTTTTTGGTCCTAGAGATTGAACCCAGGTGCACTTTACTACTGACCTTCACTCTAGACCTTTTTATTTTTTAAATTCTGAGATGAGGTCTTGCTAAGTTGTTGAGGATCTTGCTGAGTTGCTGAGCTAGTCTTGAACTTGAGATTCTCCTGCCTCGGCCTCCCAAGTCACTGGGATTACAGGCATGTGCCACTGTGCCTGGCCAAGCCATCGTTTGCTTACCTTGGGGACAGCCTGTGAGTCAGGGATCTGCAGTGGTCACTGTTCTGGTGAGTGTGGTCACCCACAGCTAAAAATGGCTGGACTTTGTGTTCCTGCTTGGAGAAACCACACATTAGCTTCTAAAAGGGATGGGACCCCCAGTTGTTTCACATACCAGCACACACACACAACCCACCATGATTCAAGGCTGCCTTCCTGTAGCTGGTTTTGCTGGGGGACCTTGCGGGTGATCCAGGAAGATAATAGGAGAACAAGTTCTGGTCCTGGCTGAGTTTCAGCGCCTGGTAGGATACTTGTTTATTCAACAAGTATTTATTAAGCTCCGACTACTGTTCCGGGAGCTTGGAATAAATCAATGAACAAGAGACCAAAAACTCCCTCCCCTTGTGGAGAAGTAGCAGAGAAAGACCATTTAGCCGTGTGATTAATAAGTTAATACTAATTAATAAGGTCATCCATTGTGCCAGTGGCAGAACTCAGGATTAATAACCCAGGACCTTAGCCGGGCGCGATGGCACATGCCTGTGATCCCAGCACTTGGGAGGCTGAGGCAGGAGGATCGCGAGTTCAAAGCCAGCCTCAGCAATGGCGAGGCACTTAGCAACTCAGTGAGACCCTGTCTCTAATAGAACACCAAAACAAAGGGGGGGCTGGGGATGTGGCCCAGTGGTTAATGCCCCTGAGTTCAATCTCTTGTACCAAAAATAAAACAAAAAAACAAAAACCCCAGGACCTTATGCATGCTATGGGGGGTCACTGAGTGGTAAGTGTCTGGAGCCAGCTTGCTATTTCCCCCTCAGTGGGATGGGCGTGTTGTCCAGGAGGTTCCAGAGGCTGGATTCTGGGCCACCCTGCCTCCTGCCACCAACTCCAAACCAGCTCTTTCTGGGGGCCAGGACCATGGTCTGTTCCATGTCTGGAAATGGGACAATGGATGTTAGCATGTTGAAGGTTCTGACCACTTCCTGTGAGCCTTGGCCACATCATTTAACCTCTCTGGACTGAGCTGTCCTATCTGTCAAAGGGGGACGATGACAGTACTCGCCACACAGGGTAGCTGTGACCTTTTCTGGCCCCAACCTGGTCTTCTCACCTGTCCTCCAGTTAATTGGGGCTTTCTTATCCCCTCAAACACCTCTTGGAGATCCCTTTCTTCTCAGTGCAGCCAGCCCAGCCCAGCCTCCTCTCAGTGATGGCAGGGGACACTGTTGTCCTGCTGCTGGGGCTGGGGCAGGGACTGCCCAAGAAGAAGAGAGAGCCTCCATTCCAGGAGAAGTCCAGAGGTTCCTACTCCTTCCCCGGGGTGATGCCGACTCTGCTTTTTCTGTCCTGCAGACACTACCCCAAGCAGTCCTTCACCATGGTCGCCGACACTCCGGAAAACCTCCGCCTCAAGCAACAGAGCGAGCTCCAGAGTCAGGTGAGGGGCTGGCCTGAGCCGCTGGCGGGGAGAGCTGTCGCAAGCCTGGTTTGGCAAGGGTTCCTTCCCCTGTGGTCACCGAGAAGGTGCTGAAATCCTAGCTCTTGCCGACTCCCCGCCCCCACCCTGCCTCAGCCACTTGGTACTTCCTGATTTCATCAGAGGAGCGGGGAGAGCGGCCTGCCTTCCTACCTGGAGTGGGCGGAGAGGTGTGGGTGTCTGTCTGACTGTGCTTCAGGCCCCCCTAAAGCCCGTTCCCTCTAGGAAACTGTTCCTCTTGCCCTCCTCGCCATTCATGCCCACCCACAGATGAGGGGTTTGGGGATCAGGGCGCTGGCCTCTCCAGGCCTATGCCAGTCTGAGGTTACATGGTCTGTCCTCTGTAGTCATGTCCCCATCCCTTCTTTGTCTCCTTGGAGGGCAGGTGTGAAGGGGCTTCTCCTCCTTTGTCCCCTTAGGCCTGGCTTTCCTGAGCACTGCTGTGTGTGGAGGCTTCGGCCCTCCTCTGGGGAAGTTCCCAACCCTGGGGGAACTCCGTCTTCAGGGACACTGAGCTAAAAGCAAGGGGGTCGGAGCCCTGAGACTCTGCCTGGAATAAGGTGGCCTGTGGTAGGCAGGACAGGGCAGGGCTTCAGTGAGGATTAAAGGATTAAATGAGTGAATACATGGAGGGAGAAGTAAGGGGATTTACCAAGTGGGCAGGGTGCCCAGGAAAGTCCCACCTGGGTCACAGAGGAGGACTGCTCTGGGCTCCTTGGGAGGGGGGCTGTACCCAGGGTTGAACCCAGGACCTCGTGCATGCTAGACAAGCACTTGACCACTGAGCTACCCACCCACACCACCTTTCTAGTTTTCAATTTTTTTTTAAGACACAGTCCAGGCTGGCATCAAACTTAGGATCCTTCTGTCCTAGCCTCCCGAGTAGCCGGGGTTACAGATGCACATCACCGTGCTTGGCCTGCTGCCAGATCTTGATGTGACCTCCTTGGCTTCCCTCAGGGAGAACCACACTTGAGAACCAAACCTGATAGGGCTTTCCTTACCCACTCTCCAGTTCCTCCCTACAACCCCGTGAGGAGAATGCTGTTTTTCCCATCCTATAGATGAGGTGACCGAGGTGACCGAGGCTTCGAGACATTCAGGGGCTCGCTAAGCTCATGCAGGTAGTAGTTGTTAATAACAGCATTAACACTAAAGTCTTGAGTGCTCAGTGCCCAAAGCATATTAGCTAATTTAATGTTCACAATGGCTCTGCACAGTCAGAAGGGCACCTCACTGTGGAAGAGGAAGTAGAGGCTGTGGCTTTGAGCATAGGTTGGTCTCACATTGAGATGTGTTCTTTCCAGTTTTCTCTGCACTCTCTGAGAGCAATCTCCATCTTTTTTTTTTTTTAATATTTTTATTTATTTGCTTTAGTTGTACACAATGCGTTTTATTCAATGTGTTTTATCTGTACATGGTGCTGAGGATCGAACCCGGGTCGCCCACGTGCTAGGCAAGTGCTCTACCGCTGAGCCACAATCCCAGCCCAACAATCTCCATCTTAGTAGTCCATTACACTGCTGAGAGCTTTTGTAGCTTAGCAGGTGCTTTGAGTTGCCTCTGTTACCTCCATGTTGCAAATAGGAACAGAGGCTGAGTGGCACAGGGTTTGAGCTCTGGTCTTTTTATTCCTTGTTATAGTCCCTTGACCATGTGCAGCCCTGGTCAGCCCTGAGACTCGCAGTGGAGGGGAGCAAGTGGGACAGCTGGTTTGTTCCTCAGCAGCAGTTCACATCTGCCACCCCACCCCGGCTGTGGCAGGAAAGCTGCAAATGCCAAGGACGGCTGTACCCTGCCAGCTGAGGAGGGCCAGGGGGCAGCAACACTGCTGCCTGGGCCAGACCCTCGCCAGGCCCTGATGCCCGCCCAGGAGTCCCATCCCTTGGAAAGCCACTGGGCCTAGAGTCAGAGAACGGGGTCACAGGGGCCTAGAGGGAGCAGTGCTGGGAGGAGAGCCAGGTTCAGGGGTGGGGGAGCCTTTTCACTGGGGCAGAGGTAAAGGGGCACACTCCATGTGTCCCCCACTCTCAGGAGGGGAAATTCAAACTCTTTAGCCTTAGTCAGTCCCACAGGAGCTGGGTTGCTGCTCTTCTTGCCCCTGGAAGCTGATCCCTGAAGGGTGGGTCTGTAGGACTAGGTGTCTTCAAGGAGGGGGGAGGAGCTGGGCAGGGCTTGCTGTGGGCGGGGCTGCGTGCACCTTGGGGGGGGGGCAGCACCCTGCAGAGGAGATGGAAGTCCTCCTGCTCCACGCATGCCCTCTGCGCCAGGGGCCTGACCTGCGGCTCACCTCCTAAGTTCCCAGAAGGATGGGGACATCTGTAGAATGGCCCCTCCTCCCTTAGGTGTCCACTGAGGGCCAGTGCGTTCTTGCACTTGACCTCATTTCACCTGATGAAGGAGGGGCACTTTGCCCCATTGTCCAGGTGGGGACCCCGAGCTGTGGAGAGGCCATACCAGCTGGTCTGGCCCAGCATGCTTTGTTCTTAACAGTTCTGCAGGACTGACCACTGTGACATGTAGCCCCAGGTGCCTGCCTGCAGGGGGAGTAGGGGACTTGAAGGAATGCAGATTCCTGGGCTTCACCCAAGCTGCGCTGGCCCCCTGGTGGTCTCACAGAGGTACTTAGGTGTGGAGCTGGGCAGGTGGGCAGCAGGGAGACAGGCTTGAGCAGAGCCTCGTCCTCCGCCTCCATTTATGCCCCAGGTGTGAGACGGGGAAGTTGGGGCTTTGCACTGAGGGCTTGTTGGGGTCTGGGGGGGCGGGATAGGCAGGGTGAGAGGTAGGGACCTTGTCCCCCTCCCATCACCTACAAGCTCTGTGGTCTGAAGGTTTTTTTCTCCCCCCTCACCTATAAAATGGGGACAGAAACCCTTTTTCCTAGAAGCTGGGGGCTGGGCCTGATGCTCTGAGGCTTGGAAGGGCTGAGCCAGCCGGGCTGGGGGTGGTGACAGGTTCTGGTTCCTGTGGCCTCCGTGGGGGCAGGGCTGGCCAGAGCCGCTGTGGCTGGCAGGAAGGGAAGTGGGAGCCTCCTCTGCCTGCTCTGCCCCACCCCGCCAGGGTGTCAGCCAGTTTCTTTCCAGGGTCCCTTCCTGGGCTGGCCTCCCCGTGTCTCAGCCCTGTCTCTGGGACGCTGCCCAGGCTATTTCAACTTGTTTTTGTCTATATTGGTCCTCAAAGTGGCACTTTGGGTGTCTGGGACACCTATAGCCTCCCCTGCGGGGGAGGTAACCGCAGAACTGTCCAGAAATGACCCTCGGAGTGGTCCTGTGGAGCTGGCAGTGGGCCCCGACCCCGCTTTTCCTCATCTGCCGCCCGCACCCCCAGGCTTAGTGGAGGCAGCGGCATCGGGGTGGTCTGAGAAGGGTGAGGAGAGAGTGTTTTTTCATTTTTCCTGTCATTGTCACCTTCATGGTGCTATGGGGGATGCCACCAAGGAGGACAGAGTGTGCCGTGAGAACCCCAGGCTGCACCCTGGGGCAGGTTCCCGCTGTGGAGCTGGTGACCAGCGTGCCTGGGCCCTTACCTGCACTCCTTGGCCTGGGCTGGAATCCTAGGTCGGCCTCTACCTGCTGCTGTTGTGGCCCTGGACAAGTTATTAACCACTCTGTGCTCCAGTGCCTACTTGTGTAAACCCTGGGTTACGGCTCTCCAAAGGTGGCAGTGAGGATATTAGTGAACTTGGGCATTTAACCCTGTGGCCGCTGCTTCCAGCCCAGGCTTTTCCCGCTTCCGCTCCTCCCCATCTGCACCTAATTTTTAAATTTTTTTTAATTCATTCCTTGCTGTTGTCTAATTTAAAAACCTATTTTTTGTTAGAAGGGGATGGTCCCTGAACATAAGTTGGCACATAATAAATGTTTTGTTCAATACATTTTTATTATTTATTTATTTATTTATTTTGGTACCAGGGATTGAACTCGGGCACTCGACCACTGGGCCACATCCCCAGCCCTTTTTTGTATTTTATTAGAGACAGGGTCTCACTGAGTTGGTAAGTGCCCCGCCATTGCTGAGGCTGGCTTTGAACTTGCGATCCTCCTTCCTCGGCCTCCCAAGTGCTGGGATACATTTTTTTTTTTTAAAGCCACAATCTTATTTTGGTTCATCAAAGCAGGGTTTTTTTGTTTTGTTTTGTTTTGTTTTGTTTTCCAAATTATGTTGCTTTTTTTGTTTAGAGGTGAAGCATCTGTGTTCAATTCATTCATCATCCATTCAGCAAACACTGATTTGTACCTGCTATTGGCTGGGTTGAGTAATGTATAAGGTAGATCCAGGGAGAATAACTGAGAACCTATGTCCAAAAGGTAGAATTTCATAGGTGGTGGTGTGTGGGCACCAGGAGCCTTGGGCGTCAGTCCCAGCTCATCCATGGGAGTTTCCAGGTTGGGCGCAGTCATCAACCAGGGATAGAGTCATCCGGCCAAAGTGCTGAGTTGCACTCTGACCCCATGACAGCTGGGTTCAGTGACCCTGGGCAGGTCCCTTTCCTGCCCTCCAGGGACCTCTTAACATCCTGGTGAGTCACTCCAGACCTAGGGCAAGCCTCTTGCATGGGCCAGGAGAAATTGGCCTCCTCATGCTCCTGGCCCCACCTCAGCTGCTCCTTCCATCACTAAAAGGCTTCTCTGAGAATCTTGGCCACATCGATTCTCTAGTTGGGGCCTAAAGGTGCTTAAAAATGGTCGCAGACTTCAGAGAGCGTGGCTTTTAGAGACCAGCCAGCCAGGAAGCCTAGAGAAGGGAATTAGCTTGTGTAGGGACCCACAGCAAAGCTGCTCTGAGCCTAGACCCCTCTTCTCAGCCCTGCTCCCCCCAGCCCCACCCCCTCTGGCCTGGCCTCCTGTGTTAGGAGTGAAATGAATTATCCTTCCCCAGTAAGGAGTGGAGCAGTTTCTGAGCCTGGGAACCAGCTGATGTCATTGCAGTGTCGCCATGGTGATTATTCCCCTGGATTAGGGGCCTGACCCTTGCAAAGCCAGGAAACAGAGGAGGGACTGGCGTTGACAAAGCATTTTCACAGTCGCCCTCACTGGTGCACGCAGCGCTGCTCTTCTACAGAGCCGCTGTCCGCACTGTTGACCTGAATGACTGGGACGATTATCACCATTATACAGATGTGGAAACTGAGGCTTGAGAGGTTAAGTCATTGTCCCGAGATCATTCAGCAGAAGGAAGACTGAGCCTGTCAGTACCAGTGCAGTCTGGCTCTGCGCCCCCAGTTAGTGATAGAAAGGCCCTACACCATATTTTATCCCATTTCTGTAATGGCTCCTTCTACACGCGAGGGAACTAAGATCAGAGGCTTAGATTTAGGGCTTCTGCGTCTAGAGCTACATTTTTCTGTCTTCAAGTGCCTTCCCTTCTCTGATGCCCCTCTTCTTAAGGGGCCCCCACTGTGCAGACCCAGGTTTTCCTAGAAGAGCTGATGTTAGACAGGTTCTGGGGTGGTGGGCCCATAGCCCCTTGCAGTAAGTTCTGGTCTGAAGGGAAGTGAGTCATACCCCTTGGCCTTTTTTTTTCTTTCTTTTTTTTTTTTTTTCCTTGGTACTGGGATTGAACCCAGGGGCACTCAACCACTGAGCCACATCCCCAGCCTTTTTTTTGAACTTGGGATCCTCCTGCTTCAGCCTCCCAGGTGGAGCCACTGTGCCACTGTGCCTGGCTAGGCCTTTCGTTTTGATCTGCATCAGAATAAAGGAGGAAGAACCCCAAACAAGGACCTCTGGCTCCTGGGGCTATGTAGAGGAGGGTGGGGAGTGGTAACGACATGAGTAGCAGCTCACTGCTGTGGCAGTCAGTGACTCCAAGCCTGGGAGCTGCTTGGGCTTGTCATCCTGGAAACTCCCAAAGTCCTGGGCCACATGTCCTGAGCTGACCTGTCTCAGGACAGTGCAGCCCCCATGGAGGGAGTCCAGGCAGCTGGCGGGGACTGGAACAGATGGCTGCCGAGGTGGACAGGGAGTCTCTGGAAGCCAAGGAGAACATTCCCTGTCCCACGAGTATTTCCCAGCCTCGATTTTGCTCTTCAGACCCCCAGGGAGGACAAGCTGTTCCTCATATTTCAATTCTTTAATGTCAGGGAAGTTCTGCTTGCTTTCTTGCTTTTGTTCTTTTTTCTTTTCTTTTTTTTTTTGGTACTGGGGATTGGACTCAAGGGCACTCAACCACTGGGCCACATCCCCAGCATTTTTTTGTATTTTATTAGAGGCAGGGTCTCACTGAGTTGCTAAGTGCCTCACCATTGCTGAGGCTGGCTTTGAACTCGCGATCCTCCTGCCTCAGCCTCCCAAGTGCTGGGATCACAGGCATGTGCCACCGCGCCCGGCCCTTTCTTTCTTTCTTTCTTTTTTTAAATATTTATTTATTTGTTTGGTTGTACATAATGCCTTATTTATTTTTACGTGGTGCTGAGGATCGAACCTGGGCCGTGTGCACGTGCTAGGCGAGCGCTCTACTGCTGAGCCACAACCCCAGCCCTCTTTCTTTTTTTTTTTTTTTTTTTTTTTTTTAAATATTTATTTATTTACTTTAGTTGTACACAATGCAATGCATTTATGTTTACGTGGTGCTGAGGATCGAACCCGGGCCATGCATGTGCGAGGTGAGCGCTCTGCCGCTGAGCCACAACCCCAGCCCTTTCTTTTTTGATATAGGATAACAACTCCAAGCAGGACTTGATCTCCTGGGTTCAAGTGATCCTCCTGCTTCAGCCTCTTGAGTAGCTGGGACTAGAGGCACATACCACCATGCCTAGTTTGGAAGTCCTATGTGGTGTCTGACTTGAGTTCCTATAGTACTTGACTTTTTCATAGAATTCTCACAAGAGGAAGGCACTAGAGGGTCGTTGGGTTCTTCTCCAGAGCTTGGAAGGTGTCTGAACTCTGTTCTGAAATGCTGTCTGTCTCGTGCCATTTTTCTCCTGTCCTGTGGCAGTGGCCTTGAAAGCCAGTGTGGCAGACTCCAGGAAGCTACGAGAGCTTGTCAAAGTCTCATTGATCGAGCTGGGTATGGTGGCACATGCCAGTAATCCCTGTGACTCAGGAGGCTGAGGCAGAAGGGTCACAAGTTCAAGGCCAGTCTCAGCAATTTAGTGAGACCCTAAGTCACTTAGTGAGGCCCTGTCTCAAAATAAAAAATAAAAAGGGTTGAGGATGTGGCTTGGTGGTTCATTGTCCCTGGGTTCAATCCCCAGTACCAAAAAAAAAGACAAAGTTCTCATCGATGAAGCCTCCCCTCTGGCTGTTTTACTACCCTCCCTTCTGGGCCTCAGCTTTGTCCTTCAGCATGGCCCTCAACCAGCTGGTCATTTGAAAACTATCACTGGTTCTTGGTGGGTAGGGCTACCTCCTGGCTAGGTGAGGGTGGGCAGTCCTAGGAACGCATGCAAGAACCTTCTTCCTGCTGGGCGCAGTGGCAACACCTGTCATCCCAGTGACGCAGGAGGATTGTAAGTTCAAGGCCAACCTCAGCAATTTAGCTAAGTCCCAAACAACTTAGTGAGACCCTGTTTCAAAATTAAATTTTTAAAAAAAGGGCTGGGGATGTAACTCAGTGGTAAAGTATCCCTGGGTTTAATCCCAGTACAAACAAAACAAAACAAACAAAAAAAAACTTTCTATAGCTTCAGGTAGGAGGGGCTGCTAGTGAGGGTTAGAAGGCAGGCAGGTGAGGGCTTGTAGCCTGGTGACTAGATCTTTGCTGCTAAGCTAGCTGTGTGACCTCAGGCAGGGGATGCCTTTTTTTTTTTTTTTTTTTTTGGTACCGGGGATTGAACTCAGCGGCACTAGACCACTGGGCCACATCCCCAGCCCTTTTTTGTATTTTATTTAGAGACAGGGTCTCACTGAGTTGCTAAGTGCCTCGCCATTGCTGAGGCTGGCTTTGAACTCGCGATCCTCCTGACTCAGCCTCCCAAAGTGCTGGGATTACAGGCGTGCGCCACCGCGCCCGGCTCCTTTTTTGTATTTTATTAGAAGCAGGGTCTCACTGAGTTACTAAGTGCCTCGCCATTGCTGAGGCTGGCTTTGAACTTGCAATCCTCCTGCCTCAGCCTCCCAAATGCTGGGATTACAGGCGTGCGCCACCGCACCCGGCAAGGGGATGCCTTTTGATGGCTTGGTTTCCTTATCTGTGAAATGGGGCTAATAGTGTCTATGGGGTTAGGACTTAAGTGAGAGTTTCTGTAAGGCACTTGGCACTATGCCCATTTCAGAATGTGCTGGGCACATATTAGTGGGTTATTATCTCTTTCTAGCAAAGGCTTCTGCTCAGCTCCAGGGATTTCTGGCTGGGATCCTTCTCTTGGCCCCCGTCTCCATCTCCTGATGGTGCTGTTTCACAGGGGCCTCAAGCTGGGCGCTGTCTGCCCTGTCATCTGACCCTAGTCCCTCTTTATCTGTCTGGTCCCCAGGTGCGCTACAAGGAGGAGTTTGAGAAGAACAAGGGCAGAGGCTTCAGCGTGGTGGCAGATACACCCGAACTCCAGAGGATCAAGAAGACCCAGGACCAGATCAGCAATGTGAGCTTGCCCCAGCCCTCCTGCCCAGGCTGCCTGTCGCCCTTCCTCGTCCCCTCCCAGCCAGCCTTACCAACATGAATGGGACCAGCTCCCTGCGTGGCCCCTCCCTGGCAGGTCTGGCTGGTGGCTGCCTGAGCAGAGGGCCGGGCAGGGCCGGGGTTCCCAGGTGCCTTTGCTCTGTATGTCCCCAGAACCCCCTTTGCCACACTTGTATAGCTTTTCCTCCCGGAAGGGGCTGCCCTTTTGTGGGAGCGTTGATGGGGAATGATGGGACAAGTCATCTCCCACCCTGAGCTCTTTTCTTTTCTCTTTTCTGGGTGCGGTGGGTGTCAGGGTGCAGACCTGATGCTTTGTCTTAGCACAAAGGTCAAAACTGGGGGTGGAGGCAGGGTGGCCTGGCCTCCTCCTGTCTGCCTCTGGGTGCTGACATTGCAGTCATTTCCGCACTCCCTCGCCTCCTCCCACCTCGGCTTCTTCTTCCTTCCTGTGTAAAAACCCCAGCCAGCTTTGCCCACTGGTCCCACACCCCCAGTCTGGGCCCTCCTGGGCTGGGCTGGTCATTGGCGCCTGACTGCAGTGCGGGTAGGTGTGGAGAGCAGCCAGTGGATCTACGGTCCCCTCGTCATGTGCCCTGCCAGCACCTGGGGCCCGAGAACAGGCCTCAGTTTCCTTCCTGGCAGAGCCACAGACCAGCAGCCTGTGTGGTTCTGGGCTTGTGGGGGACCTTATTTGGGGCTTGTGGAGAGTCGGGTGCTGCTGTGAACTGCAGCTGCAGAAGCAGAAGCCCGTGCATAGGGCCCTGGGCGCACTGAGCTGCAGGACTAGCCCAGCCAGCCCGGGCTCCAGGGTTCTGTAAATGAAGGCTCGAGCTGGCAGTTGTCTTCCTGTGTATAGCAGGCAGGGGTCAACCAGTTGCCTGTGTCCTTGTGGGCTGAGGGACTAGGGAAGGCCCCAGTTTCAGATGGCCCACCCAACACCCACCCTCTGGGCTCCACAGCCCTTCCCATCCCTCCATCTGGCCTCCTTGGCAGGGCACTCCTGGAAGTTGGCTGGGCAGTACTTAGAGTAGTCTACAGCGGTGGGCCAAGTGGATTTCAGAGCACAGGGCAGCCAGCAGAGCCAGCCACGCCCAAGACAGTGGCTTTCAGGTTCCATGTATTCTAAGACATATATTTTACATCTGGATCCACTAACTAGGCATGCATTTTTTTTTTTTAATTTTTTAATTTTTTAATTTTTATTTTTTTTTAGCAAGGAAACATAATCAAAACTATGAAGGGGCTGGGGTTGTGGCTCAGAGATAGAGCGCTGACCTAGCATGCGTGAGGCACGGGGTTTGATCCTCAGCATCACATAAAAATAAAATAAAGGTATTGTGTCCAACTACAACTAAAACAAAATATTAATTTTAAAAAGTAAATAAATTGGGCTGGGATTGTGGCTCAGCGGTAGAGCGCTCGCCTAGCACGTGGGCGACCCAGGTTCGATCCTCAGCACCACGTACAAATAAAGTACATTGAATAAAACGCATTGTGTACAACTAAAGCAAATAAATTTAAATAAAAAGTAAATAAATAAAAGACTTCTATGAAGCCAGGTGTAGTGGCGCACGCCTGTAAGCCCAGCAGCTTGGGAGGCTGAGGCAGAAGGATCATGAGTTCAAAGCTAGCCTCAGCAATTTATTGAGGCCCTAAGCAACTCAGTGAGACTCTGTCTCTGAATAAAAATACAAAAAAAGGCTGGGGATGTGGCTCAGTGGTTGAGTGCCCCTGAGTTAAATCCCTAGTACCAAAAAAAAAATTCATGAACAAGGGCTGGGGGTGTCGTTTAGTGGTAGAGAACCTGTCTGGCACACACAGGGCCCTGGGTCAGGTCCCCAGCACTGCAACATAGAAAAGACTTCACAGTTCTTCCTGTCATGAAGGTAGAAGGATCACAAGTTTGGGGCCAGCCTGAGCAACTTAGCAAGACTCTGTTTCAAAATAAAAAAAGCTAGAGATATATAGTTCAGTGGTGGAACACCCTGTGTAAAATCCCCAGAACTGTACAGGAAAAAAAGCAAAAGAGAAAAACCCTGTCATAATGAGTATTTGACTATGTGGAGGACTCATTCAGATATTTTCTGTTCCTTTATTTTGTAAAGATGCTGAGTGCAGATTAACTAAATGGGTCTCACAACAAAGTCATTGATCTGTAGTTTGAAATTGGTGTCCTGAGGAAATGGGGTGTTTCCCTTTGGCTAGGACCCTAGAGCATGGCTTAGAGGGCTCTAATCCCTCTTTGCTCTCACAGTTGCCCTGTATTAAGGTCAGCTTTCATATACTATGACAAAATACCTGAGAAAATCAACTTACAGGAAGAAAGATTTATTTTGACTCTTGGTTTCAGATGAGATCCTGGCCCCTTGCTGTGGGCTTGTGGTGGGCCAGAACTTCACAGTGGGCAGTGTGTGGTGAAGCAGAACTGCTTGGCTTGTGGTAAAGCAGAGAGAGGGGAAGAAAGAGGCAAGAATAAGATGTAGTCCCCAGCGGCATGTCCCCAAAGACCTGCTCCCTTCCATTAGGCCCCACCTCCTATAGTTTCCCCTCCCAGTAGTCCATTTAGCTATGAATCCATCAATGGATTGATCCATCGATGAGGTGGGCATTCATGATCCAATACTTCCCAGGGGCCTCTCTTCTGAACATTGCCATGTTGGGGACATGTGGGTCTTTGGGGGACATTCCATATCCAAACTATTGCATACTCCATTCTATGCTAACACTGGCATCACACCCTGGAGCCTCCCTTCTGGCCCAGATCCCCCAAAGGCAGACAAGGTTCTGTGTCTTAGAGCCCAGAGCCCTCAATATGGAAAGTGGGGAAGGTGGACATGGCCTTGGGTAGTAGGGAAAACCAGAAAGGCTCACAGAGCTGGACTCCTGTGGCTTTTCATTGTGAAGGCCCCTGTTTTTTATTTTACTGACTTATTTGTTTTGGTGGTTCTGGGGATCACACCAGGGCCTCTGCATTCTAGGTAGACCCTCTGCTACTGAGCTTCTTCCCCAGACCAGTCTTTTCCCTTTGTTGCTTGTTCCCAGCCTGCAATCCCAGCCCCACAGCACTGTTTCATTCAGTGCTTCACCCTGTGCGTTTTGGAGGAGGGGAAACAAACAGGCCCAGTTATCCCTGCCACCCTTTCTGGAAGGCTTCCAGAATACTCCACACCCAGCCTGTTCCACCTGCTCCCCTGCCCCCATTACCGCAGGTGTTAATGTCTGAGGTGTCCTAGTAACAAAAACTCACTGTGGCCCAGACATCCACACTAGGAGATAACCATCTTATCAGCAACCACAGGGCTGCAATTAGCTGATTGTCCTCTTCTCTGAGGTGGGGGGGGTGACCTGACCTGGTGGCTGCTTTTGCAGCTTTAGCTGGAATCTCTGAAGTGTGACCACAGGGGGGTTAAGATTCTTGGTTTTAGTGAATGCAATTAAAGACTGTCAAATGTGTGTCTCGGCTATGAGAATCCCAGCAGCATTAGGGCATTTAGTGAAAATGCGACTCTTTGCCTCCTTGCCCAGCCGCCTCCTCTCTGGAGCCCAGGAATCAGCCTTTAAACACATTTCCCTGGGTTATAATGGTGCTCTCTGAAGTTTCATTTTTATGTTTTAGTACTGGGGATTTAACCCACCAGTGCTTTACCACTGAGCCACATCCTGATCCTTTTGTATGTTTTGTTTTGAGACAGGGTCTCACTAAGTTACTCAGGCTGGCTTTGAACTTGTGATCCTCCTGCCTCAGTCTCCTGAGTTGCTGGGATAACAGGTGTGCACCACCACACATGGCCTGCTGAAATTGAGAGCTGACACTTAAAATGATTAAAAAAAAAAAAGAAAAAGTTTCACCACCCCCTATATCAGAGGGTGCCAGAGCTGACTCCGGCCTAAAATCTCAAGGGAAATTTAAACCTCACTCAGAACCACTGCGAAGTTGTGCCAACCTCCAGAGGAATTTTGGGAAAGATGGTGTTCAGAGCCACACCTTTGTTTTGTTTCCAAAATAGCGCTCCTGTATGTGACCTGTCCCTTCCCAGATTAGCTCCAAATGACCTCATTGTTTCTGAAGGTCAGGCCATCTTGGAAAGAGATGAAGACTTGTCCTGCTAGAGTCATGTGCTGCAGACTAAGGGTTTTACCAGCTTGAGGTTTTGTTTTGTTTTGTGTTTTCAGTGCTAGGGATGGAACCCAGGCCCCTTGCTCACACTAGGCAAGTGCTCCACCACTGAGCTACACCCCCCAGCCCCAAGCCAGAGCATTGTAGAAACAAGTGTCTGGTCTGGGGAGTTATTGCTTTGGTGCATTGTGTCCTTGGAACTACAAAGAGGCTCTGGGCACAGTGGCTCACACCTGTAATCCCAGCAGCTCGGGGAGGCTGAGACAGGAGGATCACGAGTTCAAAACCAGCCTCAGCAACCGTGAGGCGCTAAGCAACTCAGTGAGACCCTGTCTCTAAATAAAATACAAAAAAGGGCTGGGGATGTGGCTTAGTGGTTGCGTGCCCCTTAGTTCAATCCCTGGTTCAAAAAGAGGGGGAAAAAAAACCCACAAAGAGGCAAGGCGACAAGGAGCGAGAAACCCAAGGGCTAGAATCCTCGTTTTTGCCATACCACCACTGGGCAGCTGCTCAGTTCCCTCATCTGTTAATGTGGGAAAGTTGATTGCAAGGAAGATGTCAAGGACAAATGTTGATGATCATACTATTATTACTTTAAAGGTAGACTTGTCTGCTTTTTACACTAAAAAAGGGAAATAGAGCAGAGTTTGGCTGAAATTGGCCATTATCTAATGCTAAGAAGGTATGAGGGTTTTGTTGTTGTTGTTGTTTGTTTTTTTTTGTTTTTGGTGGTGCTGGTGATGGGACCCAGGGGGCCTTGTGCATGCTAAGTGAGAACACTACCATTGAGCTGTAACCTCAGCCCTGTTTGGGATATTATGAGGAGAGATGCTAGTAAGTTATACATCTGTGGTAATTCTGCCATCATTAAAGGAATCTAGAGGGTTAAGAGGGCCGGCCCAGTGCTGAGGGACGCAGGTTGGGCCTTGCAGTGGTCCTGAGTTCCATAGGCTTACTGCACCTAAAGCCCTGGACACTTTTGTTGCTAGAGCCCGTTTATGGAAGCCTCTGCTTTTGTTCACTGATGTATTTACTTACATATTAATTCTCTGTGTACGCTTTGGTGACTTTCAGTTTCTCTTTTTTTGAAATATAACAGTATAGTAACATAGTACATCCTTGCTGTGTGGGTGTGGGTATGGGTGTGCGTGCGCGCGCTAAGAATTGAACCCAGGGCCTCATGCGTGCTAGGCAAGCATCCTACCCCTGAGCTGTAACTCCAGCCTCCAAACACCTGCTTTCTCATGATGCAAGTCAAGGAATAGAACATTACATTTCCAGGCCCCAGCCCAAATAAGTTTAGAATGTTAAGAACCAGAGTGTAGCGAGCACCTGTCATGTATTTATAACTAGCTGGAGATTCTAGGGGACAGTACAGGAGGCAGATGGCAAAGGGCTGGAGAATGTATCATGAGCTGCGCCCAGGTTAATGTCCTACAGGACAATAAAACCATTAACCTTGAAGTTATGTTGGCTACAGGCAGGTATTCTCTGCATTTCTTTTTTCTTTTTTTTTTTTTTTTTTAATTTGTAGGTGAACACAAATACCTTTACTTTATTTATGTGGTGCTGAGGATCAAACCCAGGGCCTCACACATGCGAGACAGGCACTCTACCACTGAGCCTTAGCCCCAGCCCCTCTCTGCATTTCTGTTAGCCAAAAATAATTAGCATTTTGTGTTCAGTAAGTTAGTGTCAGTCTTCAGAGTCTGACTAATCAGTAGTAAAGTTTCATTCCCAGAGTCAAATGGTTCAGAGGCAGCTTGCTGGACAATCCTCTAATTTGATTTTTTTTTGGGGGGTGGGGGTGGGGGAAGGTACTGGGGATTGAACTCAGGGGCATTTGCTCACTGAGTTGCTTGGTGTTTTGCTGTTGCTGAGGCTGGCTTTAAACTCTAGATCCTCCTGTCTCAGCCTTCTGAGCCCCTGGGATTACAGGCGTGCACCACTGTGCCTGGCTAATTTGATTTTAATACACTTTCTTTTTCTCTGTAGTTTTTAATATATAACTACAGTTATGTGCAAACTGTTATTTGGCTTTTCCTAATTTTGAACATACAGTATTTTTGTTTGTGTGTGTGTGTGTGTGCTGGTTCTTTTGCACAACACTGGGTTTGAAGATTCATCTATGTTTGCATGTAGTGCTAGTTCATCCCTTTTTGTTGATGCATAGTATTCCATTTGGTGATTATACTGCATTTTATTGATTCTGTTGTTGATGGACACTTGGATTATTTCTGAGTCCATCCTGTTATTTTCTGGTGTTTCTGCGGAGTGAGATGACTGGGTCTCAGAGTGTACGTTCCTTCAGCTTTGCATGTGATGCTGAACTATTTTCCAGGTGGTTGTGCTGAGTTACCCTTTTCCCCCAAGCAGTGTTGAGTTTCCCTGTCCCATATCCTCAGGATTGTCCATTGTAGCCATTTTGAGTGTGTATAGGGAGTGGTGTCTCGTTGTGTTTGAACTTGCATCTTCCTGACTACTGATGAAATTGAGTTCAGATTTATGGTTTTTTTTTTTTTAATATTTATTTATTAGCTTTAGTTGTAACACAATGCATTTATTTATACGTGGTGCTGAGGATTGAACCTGGGCCACGCATGTGCTAGGCGAGCGCCCTACCGCTGAGCCACAACCCCAGCCCCAGATTTATGTGTTTTAAAAGTAAAATATTGCCGGGCGCAGTGGCGCATGCCTGTAATCCCAGCACTTGGGAGGCTGAGGCAGGAGGATCGCAAGTTCAAAGCCAGCCTCAGCAATGGCGAGGCACTTAGCAACTCAGTGAGACCCTGACTCTAATAAAATTCAAAAAAGGGCTGGGATGTGGCCCAGTGGTCGAGTGCCTCTGAGTTCAATCCCTGGTACCAAAAAAAAAAAATAAAAAAAAAAAATAAAAAAAAGTAAAATATTGTGTCCCTAAGGGGGCGGTGCTTGAGAACTAAAACTCTGATGTCAGAGCTGGGTCCTGGCTTCACCTATCTCTTCGGCTTTGGTTTCCCCATCTGTAAAATGGGGGTGGTAATGATGGTCCTCTTGGTCTGGTTGAGGAAAGGAAGGGAGTATAAGGACACAAAACAGGACCTCAACTGGTGAGAGGCGTTGTTATTTTTAAAGAGAGACCTTGGCCGGTGAGTTGGTTGTTCCGCTCGTGCTCCCTCCTCAGCCGTGGTGAAGAATCATGTGGGGAGTCACGCTCTCCTTTCCACCACAATCAGGAAGCAGGGGCTTCAGAAAACGGAACATCAGCTGGCAGGGCTTTGGAGGGGACCCCACCTAGTCACCCTGAAGTCCTGGCCAGCAGGGGCCCAGCGCCTCCTGGCACAGTTGGAGCATGGCCTGCTCCAGGGAGGCCCAGGACAGCCCAGCCCAGGGCTCTGCTGGTGTGCCTGGGCTCTGGTGACCCTCAGTCAGGACCCTTAAGAATATCAGAAATGTAGCCGGGCGCGGTGGCGCACGCCTGTAATCCCAGCACTTTGGAGGCTGAGGCAGGAGGATCTCCAGTTCAAAGCCAGCCTCAGCAATGGCGAGGCACTTAGCAACTCAGTGAGACCCTGCCTCTCATAAAATACAAAAAAGGCTGGGGATGTGGCCCAGTGGTCGCGTGCCCCTGAGTTCAATCCCCCGTACAAAAAAAAAAAAAAAAATCAGAAATGTGCTGAGCTGGGAGCAGGGATCAGCCAGCCCCCTGGGCTCTGGAGCCTGTCTTTGTGGGATGTGCTTCACAAACCATCAGGTGGCCTGCAGAGCAAGGACACTGCTTCCTCTGTGCTGTCTCTCCTGATCTGCACGTCTGGGGTGACCCTATGATTATCACCCCTTTTGAAAATGAAAAGGGGTGTTCTGTGTTCCTTTTTTCTTCTTTTGGTGTCGGGGGTGAACCAGGGTGCTGTAACACTGACCTACATCCTCAGCCTTTTTTATTTTGAAACAGGATCTTGCTAAATTGCCCAGGCTGGCCTTGAACTTCCAGGTCGCTAGGAGCATGCCCTGATGAAAGGGGTGGTCTTCATATTTGTTCCTGAACCGAAGACCTGAGTGGGACTGGGGGCCGGCAGTGTGTGGTCACCCTGCTCTGTGCCTGTTCTCGGGGAGGGGGCTGCCTGCCGGGGACTTTGTCCTAGTGTCACCATCTCGCTGTCCTGGAGCACTGGAGGGCTCTACCTGGAAGTCATTTTTCTCTGAGCCTCAGTTTCCTCTTCTGTAAAAGTATCTGTGTCCGACTTATTTTTTAGGGTGCTTATTGTCAGGGTCAGGGAAGGTGAGGTTCAAAGAGCTCTTGTGACCTCTGTGAAGAGCTTGCAGATGTGAAGGTTGCTGGCACTGATGGGAACAGGGGGCGCCCAGGTTGGTGGGGCAGGGCTTGGCTTGTTTTGCCGTTTGGGTGTGGGTCCCTCCCTTGCCATGAAGGGAGGGGACAGGGAAAGGAAGGGCTGGTTCTGACCCCAACCCCTAAATGAGCTGCTTTCTGCCTCCAGGCCAGATCCCGCCCCCACGTCTTCCTGGCGCAGGCTGCAGTAAATAACAGTTATTTAGCCAATAGAAGTGGCACAGGTGTTTCCAGGCGTCCTGGCCCTGTGGTCTGCCCAGCCACGTGTCAGCTCTTGCCCTCTGTACACAACTAATGCCAAGGGCGAGAGAGAGGCCAGCGGAGAAAGCCTGGGAGAGGCTGGCCAAGGGGGCTGCCCTGGACTGCGTCAGTATGGGTCAGGCCTGGGCAGGGCGTTCAGGGCCCAGGACCTCGGGCCCTTTCCTTCTACTCCAGGAAACAGACTTTGCCTGCCTCCTTCCCCTGTTCCCCATCCCCACCATTTTCCAGGAACAGGAAGAGGCAGGGCAGGGTCCTGGTGAGCAGGAAGTGGGAGCCAGCCTCCAGTCAGGTGCCCAAGGCCTGCAGGGAATTCAGGGCGCAGGACTGCCTGGGATAGGGCTTATGCCTCTCTGGCTGTCCCTCTGTCCTGCTTTCCAGCTTTTTGAGTTTCCCCTGGAGCGTGGGGGGCGAACTGTTTAACCTGTCACTCTCTGTCCCACTCTCTCCCCACCCTGAGGCCAGCCCAGCTCTCACAGAGCACCCTAAGTCGGTCTCAGCACCTCCCCATGGTCATGCTTCTCCCCTTGGAAGGCAGAAGTGTACACCCCTCTGGGGTCTTCAAAGTGGGGTGTAGGTGAGTGTCTCATGAGGGGCCAGGAAGAAAACCTGAGCGCCCCTGGGTCTGCTGCTCCTGCATCTCATGCTTTTGCTGTTCGTATCTTGGGGTGTTTTTTACACTACACGTTCCATGTTTGCAAAGTGATATTTCTGTGTAATTGACAAAATACATGTAGTTTGAGGGGTATTGTATGAAAGCAGGCCAGAGGTCATGGTTGAGCACTTGCTTAGTGTGTGCAAGGCCCTGGGTTTGATAAGGCATGAGCCCTATCCCAGGCAGTCCTGGGCCCTGAATTCCCTAAATAAATAAGTAAAATAAAAACACAGGTGAACACAGCAGCAGCCTGCACTTGAAGTCTTTTGGCAGGAAGGGAACAACAAACTCCTGTGAGGTGCTGATCAGATAAAAAGTAGCCTGTGACATAAAATACCTAGCACGGTGCCTGGCACATAGTAAGAGCTCAATAAATGGAGTTGCTGCTATTGTTGACCAGGATGGAAGCAGGGAAGGCCCAGTCCCTGCCACAGGCACATACAAATAACAGTTCACGTGCATCTGATGCTGTCACTGCCACGGCTCATTTATGGCTGTCTTACATCTCCAGCTTCTGAGCCGGACACCAGTGTCCCATTTTACAGGTGTGTCCAAATGCACACAGGTGTGTCCAAATGCACGCAGGTGGTGCTCTGCCTGCCTGGAGTCCTCAGGGAGTCTCCCAGCCCAGGATCTTTGTTGAGATGGGGTCTCACTAGGTTGCTCAGGCTGGCCTTGAACTCTTGGGTTCAAGTGATCCTACTGCCTTAGTCTCCCAAATAATTGGGACTACAGGCACATGTCCCCACTTCCTTCCCAGGGTCTTGTGTGGCAGTGGGAGGAGCCACACGGGTTGGCTTGCTGTGGGAGCGCTGACCTGGTGCCTCTGCCCCTTGCAGATAAAATACCATGAGGAGTTTGAGAAGAGCCGCATGGGCCCCAGTGGGGGCGAGGGCCTGGAGCCGGAGCGCAGGGACGCCCAGGACAGCAGCAGCTACCGGCGGCCCCAGGAGCAGCAGCAGCAGCCTCACCACGTCCCGACCAGCGCCCCTGGTGGGTGTGGGCCTGCGCGGCCAGGCCTGAGAGAGCGAGGAGGGGGCAGAAGAAGAGCCACTTGTACACACAAGGGCTCGGGCACTGGGTCAGGCCTGAGCTGGGCCCAGGGATCAGGAGGGCAGTCCCCAGTGTGAGAGGCCACTCAGCCCCTGCTGGGGAATCCCGGACAGGACACCAGCTCACATGCAGAAGCTGTGAGGGTGGGCGTGAGCAGGGGTGGGAGTGGGGTGGAAATTCGTGACATTGAGCCGGGTGCGGTGGCGCACGCCTGTAATCCCAGCACTTTGGGAGGCTGAGGCAGGAGGATCGCGAGTTCAAAGCCAGCCTCAGCAATGGCGAGGCACTTAGTAACTCAGTGAGACCCTGCTTCTAATAAAAATACAAAAAAAAAAAAAAAAGGGCTGGGGATGTGGCCCAGTGGTCAAGTGCCCCTGAGTTCAATCCCCATACCAAAAAAAAAAAAAAAAAAAAAAAAAAGGAAATTTGTGACATTGGCCTCAAGGAGGGGACCTGGGAGGGGCTGGGTTTGGCAGATCACTTTCTGAGCCCTCCCTTCCCCGCTCCTTCCAGTTTACCAGCAGCCCCAGCAGCAGCAGGCCACTCCAGCCTATGGTGGCTACAAGGAGCCTGCAGCCCCGGTCTCCATACAGCGGAGCGCCCCAGGCGGGGGCGGGGTGAGTAGCCCTGACTAGATGGGACAGACCCCCAGAAGGACTGGAGCCTCTGGGAAGGCCTCCTAGATGTAGGCCATGGGTTCTCCTGACCTCTGACCCCGGGGTCTTAACCTCACTGAGAGGAAGTGTGGTGGACGGGGCCATCTGACTGGGATGGGGGCCCTGGGTCCCAGCCAAGTCACTCTCTTGTCCTGGCCATTCCTCTACTGTGGCTCCGTGGGCGCACACAAAGCACCTTTCTGCTTGGGACCTTCCAGACCTGGGCCCTGCTTTTTCATGGGTCGACCCCTCCATGTCCTTCTGATTCAGCTAATCCCTGCCTCTAAGGGCTCTGCCAAACCAGCCCGTGTCAAGTGGGTCTCCGTGACATTTAATGCCCCACTGGTTTCCTTCAGAGCACTTTTTCCAAATTTAAGAGTTCTCTGTTTAGTAACTTCTCTGTGTTCCCATGTAGGCAGGGTAGTGTCCTTTGGTCCACTTATTTTGAGCCAGGCCCAGAGCAGGGCTCATCCTCTCTGCTGAATAAACAAATAAGCACAGGTAGATAGGTGGGGCAGGCCCTGCTAACCAGTCCTTAGAGAGGACGTGCCTCACATGTAAGTCCTGCTGCATATCACACCTGTGGTCCACCTCTGAGTGACCCTGTGCACTGAGTGCCTGGAATTCAAAGCAGCTCATATCAAAGTGAGAAAGACAGATACTCCGAGAAACAAAATGGCCTGAGACAAGTGACTTCTGGAGCCTCTTGTCCTGGACATATGCAAGGATGTGTTACTGCCGTGGGAGCAGGGTAAGAGGTCATCTGAAGGGTAAGGTTTCAGATGACCAGCCAGTCTTTTGGATACAGGACATGAGTGATTCCACCTCCTTCCCACCCTTGAGGACCTTATATTCCAGTAAGAAAACGATCACTAAGTAGGTATATAATGTCTGGCCAGGGCTAGGGTCGCAGCTCAGTGGTAGAGCACCTGCCTAGCATGTGTACTGCATATAAATAAAGGTCCATCAACAACTAAACAAAAAAAATTTTATAAAAATAATAAGTAGGTGTAGAATGTCAGGCCAGATAGTGGCATGTGCTATGAAGATAGAGAGCTGGGTAAGGGACAGAGAGCAGCAGGGTCAAGATGTGACATTTGAGGGCCGGTGTTGTGGCTCAGTGGTTGAGCGCTTGCCTAGCACCCGTGAGGCACTGGGTTTGATCTCCAGCACCACATAAAAAAACTAAATAAACAAAATAAAGGCATTGTGTCCATCTACAACTAAAAATAAAAAAGTGACAGCCGGGCGTGGTGACACACACCTGTAATCCCAGCACTTGGGAGGCCGAGGCAGGAGGATCACGAGTTCAAAGCCAGCCTCAGCAATGGCGAGGCACTTAGCAACTCAGTGAGACCCTGTCTCTAAATAAAATACAAAAGAGGGCTGGGGACGTGGCCCAGTGGTCGAGTGCCCCTGAGTTCAATCCCTGGTACCAAAAAAAAAAAAAAAAAAAAAAATTAACATTTGAGTAAAGTCCTCAGTAAAGTAGAGGGGTGAATGAATCCCCAGCCTGCCCTCTGTCTGGCCCTTAGTTGATGCTAAATACATGGTTAAAGGGTGGGAACTCTCAGAAAGTGAGGCACAGACACAAGAAAAACGATGTAAGGTCACAGTCTTGGTCCTCCATGTCTTGGTTCACTGCCTTCCTGGGTGTGCTCTGGAGTCTTGGAGAGTTAGAAAGAAATGCAGGGGTCAGGAGTGAGCTTTGGTAGCGCGCTCGCCCAGCATTTGCGAGGTCCTGAGTTCTAGCCCCAGCAAAAAAGAAAGAAAATCGGGGCCCTGGAGAGCCAGCTGGCCCCAAGGCCCCAGGCTGACTGTGCACCCCCACCCCCAGAAGCGGTACCGCGCAGTGTATGACTACAGCGCTGCCGACGAGGACGAGGTCTCCTTCCAGGACGGGGACACCATTGTCAACGTGCAGCAGATCGACGACGGCTGGATGTATGGGACCGTGGAGCGCACCGGCGACACGGGGATGCTGCCGGCCAACTACGTGGAGGCCATCTGAGCCCCGTGGCTCCCTCTCCACCCGTCTTCAGTGCATTCCATGACATCGCATCCGTCCCGGGGCGTGACCCGTCCACCCTTCAGTGTCTCTGTTTTTTAAGATCTGCGACAGCTTGTTTATCCCCACCCCTCCTCCAGCTTCTTTTGCCAACCGAAGCCTTGTTCTGCCACTTTCGCAGGCTCCTTCCTCGGGCAGGTTTTCCCCTCGACTGACTTCCTGGTTTCTCTCTGATGGAACAGGCCTGGGCCGCTCTGGGGGAGGGCAAGGCCCACAGGCTGGGCGGGCTGGAACCAGAGATCTCTGTGGCCCCTGGCTTCCCCTCCCCTGTCTTTGACCCCTCAGACACCCCCTGCCCAGCTCCTCACACACCCAGACATTCCAGTGCCAGGTGAGCCCCAGACGCCCAGGAGCCCCAGGCAGGGCTGTGTACATCTCTGGGGTGGGACCAGTGGGCCCCGCTGTTCTGGGACCAGTGTGGTGGGCGTTACCTCTTTCTCAATGTGGGGGCTGCTAACTCACCAAGGGATCTCCCTCCCTCCCCTCTGCCCCCTCAGGCAACAAAAGGCAGGTAGAGCCCTGCTTGGGGACGAATTCCTCCTCCATGTGTACTCCCTGCACTGTGACCCTGCAGACCTGGGGGCGGGGCAGACAAGAACCCCCAGGAAGCACAGCTCGGGTCAAGCACTTGCCTTTCTTAACTTTAGGGGCAGCCGCAGGAAGGAGGGGAGCAGGGCATTCCACAGCCCTTTTACCCCACTTCCACCCTCAGTCTCCAGGGACTCCTTTGCTTCCCAGGCTGGAAGCTGTGCCGAGGGCATGGATGCCTCCCCTGGGGTCTGGGTTAGCCACACTCTTCCCTCCTCATGGGTGGGTAGAGGTCTGGGGCTCCCATGGCCTCCCCTACCCTGCCCAATGCCAAGTGGGCCTGGAGTTCTGCAAAGCCAGCTCTGCCTCTCCAGGGCTTGGCTTGCTGGGACAGGAGCAAGCGTGTGTGCAGGTGACTATAACAGGGAAATGTGAGGGTGACAGGAGGACCAGGGTGCATGTCTGCTGGTGTCTCTGGGCTTGTGTGCAAGGTGTGTGTGTGTGTGTGTGTGTGTGTGTGTGTGTGTGTGTGTGTATGAGAGGGGTGCAGAGCCCTCTGCCCTTGCCCCTTGGTATTTTCCTTAAATAGACAGTGAGAGGGGAGGGCCCTGGTGGAGAGAAGCTCTTTGTGTTCTCTTGGGGGTAAAAGCTGGTAAAAGCCCTCCTTTCCCCCTATCTGAATGAGGGGACTCCTGTTCCCCCTTTTCAGGGTGCAGAGCAACAGTGTGGGTGGTTGTGGAATTGGGGGCTGCTGCTGGGCCCCTCTCCCACTGGGGAGAGGAGGAGGAAGACTTGGTGTGGGCCTGTTCTCTACCCATGCTGGGGCTGCTGAGTAGGGCACCAGAAGGTTCTTGGTCACTCACATTGTGGTGCCTCAAGCCCGTCTCTCCCCTCAAGCCTCCCCCTCACTTAATGCCCACTGGAAGCAAGAGAGGGCCACAGGGCTCCAAAACTGGAAGCACAGGCTCCAGGATGAGGAAGGGCAAGATGGTGCTACATCAAAGTTCCTTCTCTGGGCTGAGGGCTAGGATACCCCTCGCCTGGCTTTATTCATCTCTGGGTTTTCTTGTCACCTCTCTGTCTCCCTCTCCCAGATCTTCACCCTTAGTCTGATCAGGCCCTGCAGCTGACTTTTTTTTTTTTTTTTTTTTTTTTTTTTCCTCCAGTGCTGGGGTGGAACTCAGATCTTCTTGAATGCTAGGCAAGTGCTCTGCCACTGAGCCACACCCCCAGCCCCTCAGGTGGCATCTCGCCCCTTTGAACACTTGCACCCTGTAGGTGAGGGCTGGGACCCCAGGATGGTGGCCTATTAAGCAATCCAGTTTGCACAAGTGTCCCGTCAGTGGCTCACAGTTGATTTGGGAATATTCACTCCAGATCAGAGGTTGAGGGAGCGGCTGGAAGGAGCCCCTGTCTGACCAGTTCCTTTTCCTTTCTGGCCCCTTTAGGTAAGGGCAGGTGGAATGTCCTATTCGGCATTTTGGGGACAAGCTGGACAGAGGTGAGCAGCCTTGTGGTGGTGCTGATTCACTCTGTTTCCTCTTGATCTCCAAGCACAATGTGGATCTGAGGACCAGAGGTCAGGGACACATCCTGTTGCAGGGACTGTGGTTGGGAGGGGGTGCCACCGCCCTCAAGAGGAGCCAGCAGCCTGTTTCACTCAGCTGGACTTCCTAAACAAGGCAAGCTAGCTCCTGTTCTTTCCATCTGAAGTCCTAAAAATAGGGAATGATTTCTCACACACACCCCCCAGAGAGAGGAGGCACTGTCACACTGGTGCTGAGGGGACCCAGAGTAGCTGCAGCCTGTGTTCCTTCCCAGAACCATGCACCCTGAGAAGAGCACAGAACCCCAAGGGCTGGGCTGAGCCCCTGATCTTTGACCTTTGCAGAGGTCTTAGAGCCAATCTAACCCAGGAAAGAAGATACCTGGAAACATAAGTTTTGTGGACCAATCCTACCCTGCCCAAAAGCCCAACATGGGAAGTGTGGATTCTTCCAACACTGCTTCCTGTCTGCCCCCATGTCCCTCCAGGGAAAACTCCTTTATTGCTTCATTTCTGCCTTTTCCCCTTCACATATGCACTTTTGGGCTTTTTTTTTTTTTTTAATAGCTGGAAAAAGAAAAAATACCACCCCCACAAACCTGTATTTAAAAAGAAACAAGTGACCCTGTGAAATTAGCCTGTCCAAGCATTTCATCTGTGTGTGTGTGTGCGTGTGCGTATGTGTGAAACCACCCACTCATCTTTTTATATGGGGTTGTTGTCTTTGGGTCTATTTGGTCCCCTCCCTCATGGGCTTGTGCTCGGGATCAGATCTTTCTGGCCTGTTGTGATTCTGAACATTTGACTTGAACCACAAGTGAAAACTCTCCTGGTGACTCAAATAAAAGTATAATTTTTACCTGCGGATTTGGTTTTGTCTTTGCCTCTGAGGTGCTGGTGTGTGTGTGTCCTAACAGCTTGGGGGCATTGGCCCTGTTGCCCACTGGGATCCCTGCTGACCCTTAGGGAGAGAAGGACTATCCGGAAGCCAAGGGGTAGTTTGCTACCCACCTGGGCTCTGGCATCTGCTTCCTCCTGTGGAGAACTTTCCTTCTTCCCTGCCTACTCCTGGCTTTTCCTCTCATCACTCTCTGCCTGACTTGGTGACACTTCCTGAGCTCTTGGTTTCCTCTTCATACTGTCCAGCTTCGGTAGTGATAACTGCCTCCCCACCAGCCATTGCCCCTCCAGGCGGGTGATGGGCCAAATTCGTCTTTCAATCCCTGGTACCTGTCCAGGGTCCTGCATGGAGCTGCCCGACAAATACTCCAACTAACAAATGAGCTCAGGAGTAGTTCTAGTTCTAGGAGGTGGTAGGAACTCATCATGTGTTTGAAGAGTAAAATGACAGAGAGCCTGGGATGTCCCATAGTGGGACAAGACTTGGGATAAAACTAAAGTGGCCTGGCAACTCAAGGCCCTCTTCTCAGTGCCTTAGGAACGTGATCTTTGACATGTCTCTCCTTTGATCTTCCTTAGAGCCTGTAAAGGAAGTAACTACTTTGATGTGATGCTGGGTCTCACACAGCCTCTGGTGGTGAACCCTATGCCCCTGCCCCAGGAGCTCTGTAAGCATTGCTGATGCTCCAAGCTCTGCTGCAGGTGCCCAGGGTCTCTGACCTCAGGTCTTCCCTCTTACTCAGTAGGTCTGGGAAGAGAACCATGGTAGGAAATGGGAACCCAGTCCCCAGGGCTCCTGCTCTTGTTCCATGCCACCCCACTGAAACTTCCTTGTCCTGTCCTATAGCTTCATAAGAGGGGCAGTCCACTTGGGGTTCAAGGTAGCAGCAGGGTACACAGGGAAAGGGCTTCCTTCAAGCTGAGTGTTTTTGGTACTTGGGATTGAACCCAGGAGTGCTTAACCACTGAGCCCCAGCCCTTTTTATTTATTTATTTATTTTTATTATTTATTTATTTGGGTACCAGGGATTGAACTCAGGGGCACTCGACCACTGGGCCACATCCCCAGCCCTTTTTTTTCAAATATTTATTTATTTATTTTAGTTGTACACAATGCAATGCATTTATGTTTATGTGGTGCTGAGGATCGAACCCGGGCTGCGCATCTGCGAGGCAAGCGCTCTGCCACTGAGCCACAACCCCAGCGCCCCCAGCCCTTTTTTGTATTTTATTTAGAGACAGGGTCTCACCGAGTTGCTCAGTGCTTCGCCATTGCTGAGGCTGGCTTTGAACTCGCAATCCTCCTGCCTCAGCCTCCCAAGTGCTGGGATTATAGGAGTGCACCATTGTGCCCGGCTCCTTTTTATTTTTTGAGACAGGCTCTCACTTAGTTGCTAACAGCCTTGCTTTGAACTTATGATCCTCCTCTTGGCCTCCAGAGTCACTGGGATTACAGGCATGTGTCACCAGGACCTAGTTTGAGTGTTTGTAATTAGAAGACTGAGATGGCCTGAATTCAACAGCAAGCAGTGTGGGAAGTACCTGAGGTGGCACTAGGAGCTACAATTAAAGGCAATACTGATATCACCGTCCCTAAATGAGGTGGCTGTCTAATATGTTCCCAGTAGGAGGAAGTGAGTTGGGAAGTCTGGTTTGTTGGGTGGATCCCTCTGCAGAGCTACAGTGCCCCCTCCCTGGAGATTTCACCTTCAGAGTGAATGGAGGAGGCTGTGGGCTTTGGAGGGCATTAGTGTGGTCTCCATCCTCCCAGAGGCTCTGTGCTCTGCCTCCTGGGGATGGGTCAATGGGAGGAGTTTCTAGACCCCTTTTTGGAAGTACGCCTGAGCCTGAGTTCTTGATGCCTAGTGATATGAGGGGGTTACCAGTGTCTTAACCCCCAAGCCCTTTGAAAAATTGGAGACTAGGCCAAAAAAATTGGAGAGCTATCCCAGGGACACTTTAATAGGAAATAAAGAGAGCTATAAAAAGGCACAAAGCAGGGCTAGGGTTGTGGCTCAGAGGTAGAGCATTCGCCTAGCATGTGTGAGGCACTGGGTTCGATCCTTAGCACCACATAAAAATAAAGATATTGTGTCCACCTTTAACTAAAAAATAAATATTAAAAAAGGCAAGCCGGGCGCAGTGGCGCACGCCTGTAATCCCAGCACTTTGGGAGGCTGAGGCAGGAGGATCGCGAGTTCAACGCCAGCCTCAGCAATGGTGAGGCACTTAGCAACTCAGTGAGACCCTGTCTCTAAATAAAATACAAAAAAGGGCTGGGGATGTGGCCCAGTGGTTGAGTGCCCCTGAGTTCAATCCCTGGTACCAAAAAAAAAAAAAAAAAAAAAAAAAGGCACAAGGCAACAAAAGTCATAACAGTCTTAAAAAAAATAACAATAAGACATTAATCCCAGCAGCTCGGGAGGCTGAGGCAGAAGGATCATAAGTTCAAAGCCAGCCTCAGCAAAAGCAAGGTGCTAAGAAATTAGTGAGACCCTGTCTCTAAATAAAATGCAAAATAGGACTGGGGATGTGTCTCAGTGGTCGAATGCCCGTGAGTTCAATCCCCAGTACCAACATAATAATAATAATAATAATAATAATGAGACATTAATCCCTTTTCCCTCAGAAGAAACCACTTGAATTTGCCTTTCTAGACACTTATTACATAGGGATGGGCCTGAGAATTTTTCAGTGTCCTTTCTGTGGATAACACCGTGTTGAGCTCTGAAGAGAAAACAAAGTTGTGAAAATGGCACAAGAGTGTAGGGATGGAGAGATGTGTGTTCATCCTGTAAATGGAGCCACGTGAACAAAATGCACCACAAATGGGACAGAGTAGTTGGGGTCGCAGGACCTCCTAGACCAATGGCAAGCCAGTCTGGGGAGGAGAAAGTGTGGACTCTGGAGTCTGTGAGCCTAGTTGTGAGTATCTGGCCCTGCTGTTAGGAACTATGAAACATTAGGGAGGCTTCCAGCCATCGCTGAGTGTCCTATATAAAAGACTTGCAGTGGGTTGAAATTACACCTTGAGTGCAGTATCCGCCACAGGGTAGGACTCAGAAGATAGCTCCATCCCTAGGGATGCCATCTGAGACTCACATGAGACCTTTGTCCACATCCCGCCCACATTGTGACCTTCTGAACTTGCCAATGGACCACCCACTGCTAGCCATTATTTTTCTGAGATAATTTGCCAGAGATGTGTGAGAGAAAAAAGCAAGCAGCAATCAATCCATTCTTAGGGTATCTGGAGAAAGTTCCTATCCCCTCCCACCTCCCCAGCAGGTAGACTCCATATAGATACCGTGTATTAAATGCAGTTAGCATTTCTGTACAAAGTGGGGCTGGGTTCCTGGGAAGAAATTGAGCTTCTTCAGTTCTGCCTGGTTTAATTCTAGCAGTTCCCTAGTCACCCACCCCCGGGCTTTGTGATTGGTTGACTGTGGTGTGTGTGGTGGTGGGGGGGTGTAAACTGCTGATGGAGCCACAGCACCCCCTTAGTCTCAGGTTCCCAGGAGGGGGAAGGGACAGGAACGAGGGAAGAGGAGCCATTTCTCTGCACGGACCGCAACCTTGGCGCTCACAGCTCACAGAATCCAGAGGCCTTTTTGGCCTAGGACTACACAATGCTGGATATTTTCATCCTGATGTTCTTTGCCATCATAGGCTTGGTCATTCTGTCCTACATTATCTATCTGCTCTAGTGGCCGGGAGCTGCCGCCGGGAGCCCGCAGGAGAACAGCTCAGAGGGGAAGAATGGAGCTGGAGGGCCCAGCATCCTGCTTGCTGACGCACCGGTGGATTTTTGCTTCTGGTCATTATTTTGGGTATTGATTCAAAAACGAAATGAAAAGAGAGCTTGTTTTCCTATTTATTTCTCAGATGCACGGATGTAGCATTTCTTGGACTGCTCTGAAAAGAATAAGAAACACAAGCTTCTTTCTTTAGGGCCTAATTTAAAATGTGTTTTTTTAAATTAAAAATAAACCCACAACGCACAGGATTTTAAAATAGGATGGGCTGGAGTGACGTGAATGGCAGGGAGGGACCGATGGTTTCCTAATTTCCCTTTCAAGTTAGGTGCACAGCCAAGTTCTACATTTTCTCCAGGCAATTAAAGGTAAAATGACTCTGTGTGCCAGTAGAGTGGTTATCAACCATACTGGCATAATTGTATTAATTAATTCATTGGTGACTCGTTCTTACTTGAGGATGAGGTAACAAATGAAATTTACTTGGGGTGGGGTTTTGCAGGGAGATGTCCATTTTTCCCAGCTGTGGAATTTAGCAGGGAGGAGGGAGGAACTCCAAATCCTTTTCCTGGTCGGACCAGTGGATGAGTCCTTTGCTGCTGTTCCCATCTGAGCCTTTTTGTTTCTTGTTTCTCATAGCTCCTGTCTCCAGTCCAACAAGAGGCCTCTTATCAACAACAGCAGTCCTGCTGCCCAGCAGACTTCTTCCAGAGCCTTCCGGACATGGTTAACCCCTGGCAAACAAGGGGCTTTGTGAGGCAGAGGCAGAGGCACTTACTTACTGGGACATCAGGAATTCATGGGCATGGCTGGCAGATGCTGAGTGCGTTTGATCTGTAGAGAGAGCGTGGTGAGAATACAGAAAGTTGAAATGTAGACTCATCAAAGTAGAGAACTGCTCAAAAATCCATTTGGGTAGCTTTCCTTAGGTCTAAATGCTACTATTGCACATGAAGCTGAAATACCTTCTTTTCTTTCAGTCCCATACACAGGCATTCCCTTTTAAGTTCAAGAACAAGTTCAAGTTGCCTGTCTTATCAGTGTCTTTACAGATTTCACAGTCTGGGGTTATGTGGTTTCCCTTGTCTCGCTCTCTGGCCAGAAGAAATTTACCATTTGAATTATTTTAAGATTTATTATTTCTTCCCTATCTCAGGCCATCTGAGCCCCCAGCTTTTAATTAAAAAGTGAAATGGATATATAGTTCTTATTCCTTATGCCTGATTATAAATTATTGAAACAAAATGGCTGTACTTATCTTTTTTAGGAAAAGTCTCTTACCCCAAAGTGAGTGGGTTTTGTTTTTGTTTGTTTTTTTGATTGTTGAATGTTTCCTTTTTGGGAAAAAGGGGGAACTGTCAACATATTTCCCTGTTCAATTAGGATTGAATAAACTCATTTTCTCATTTTGGCATTAAGAGTAGAATTGGTCCCCCAATCTGTGGTGTCTGTTCTTTGAAAAGTCCAATGTAATTGTTCTATATTTGATTTTCCTTTCTATCTTAAAAATAAAGGAGAAATATTAAATTAATAGTTTTTGTAATAATATTGTGTTCAACTGTTATGTTTTTAAAATAAATATAATTGAAACACTGTATGTTACAGTTAAAATGGGAAACTTACATTTTAAATCCTGAAGGAAGTTGTGTGTGACTCCTGTGGTCTGAAGATATTCTGGAGGCTGAGGCAAGAGAATTGCTTGAGCCCGAGTTCAGGGCCAGCCTGAGCAACAAAATAAGACCCCCACCTCTTAAAAATAATAATGCCAAGTGTGGTGACACACACCTATAATCTCAGGATCTTGGGAGGCCGAAGGCATGAGGATTGTAAATTCAAGGCCAGCCTCAGCAATTTAGCAAGACCACGTCTCAAAATGAAAAGAGCTGGGGATGTAGTGTAGTGGTAGAGTATCCCTGGGTTCAATCCTCAGTACTAGAAACAAAAATTTTTAAATAAATAAACAGAATAAAACAAAGTTCTGAATATTAAAAAACACTGTTGTCAACAAATTATGTGATCTTCAATATTTCATTTAAATTCTAGGGCTTTAGTTTATTCTGTCAGCTGAAAGGGTTAGACTAGAAAATTGATAATATGTCTTCCCATTTTAAAATTGTAGAATTCTTCGAAGAGGTATTGTCATTGGAAACTACCTCAGTGATAACAGAATTCCCATAGAAAAAACTCTTAGTAATTTATCAGCAATCCCTTTCTGCTCATTCTCCCTAATATGACATTTTTATTTTTAAGTACTGGGTATTGAACCCAGGGGTGCTTTACCACTGAGCTACATCCCAAAGGTCTTTTTTGAGACAGGGTCTTGCTAAGTTGCTTAGGGTCTCACTAAGTTGCCCAGGCTAGCCTTGAACTTGCAATCCTCCTGCAAATTCAATCCAAAATTGCTGGGATTACAGACATATACCATTGCACCTGACCCAGTGTGACATTTTATGATGAAAATTCAACTGCAAAACTAATATTTTTTGGCACCAACAGGCACATTTTGAAGAGGAAATGGCAGTATTTATTTACTCCAATTAAATATATATAATATTATACATATATAATTATTATATGCATATAATATTATATGTACATAATTTGAGTATATATACATATATATACATAATTTGAGTATATATATTAATTATATACTTATATTTATATATATATTTTATAATATATATTATATGTATATAATATTATATATATTTAATTGGAGTAAATAAATCAGAGTAAGTAAATATATAATTGGATATATATATAATTGAAGTAAATAAATACTGCCATTTTACAATAATTTTCCTAAGCAGCTTAAAAAATATTAAAATGTACAATTCTATATGGAAGTATGTAACAAAAAAGTGATTAATTGACAGATACACTAATACAAGAAGCATGGTGCTCTCTGAACATTGATATACTCAGGGATGACTGTCAGTGGGGTCCTGGACACTTCCCACTAAAATATTCCTCTGACTCCTTGGCATAAACATGTGTTTTAAAACTGTAATTTTCCACTTCAAGCCAAGATAGCAACTATACATCCTTACCTAGGAAATGCCAGTATTTTGGAGGAATCCAAAGTACAGTTAATTATGATGGTTAGGTCTTCATAGTATAGTCTCTAACCAAGCTTACTCTGAAGTCTTTTATAAGATCAAGGTTCTTCAGTCTGTATCCATGCAAAATTCAAACAAATAAATTTAGTGGGGGATAAAATGCCAGTTTTAGTCATACACCAGTTATATATATACATATACCTCTGGTATTAGGCACTTTTTTTTTTTTTTTTTTTTTTTTTTTTTTTGTGGGTACCAGGGATTGAACTCAGGGGCACTCGACCACTGGGCCACATCCCCAGCCCTTTTTTGTATTTTATTTAGAGACAGGGTCTCACTGAGTTGCTAAATGCCTCGCCATTGCTGAGGCTGGCTTTGAACTTGCGATCCTCCTGCCTCAGCCTCCCAAAGTGCTGGGATTACAGGCGTGCGCCACCGCGCCCAGCTATTAGGCACATTTTTAAGGACAGAAAACTTGCCCATCTTTTCTATTACTTGTGAAATACCATAGTTTTAAGAAATAGGGACTGGATTGTGGCTCAGCGGTAGAGCGCTCGCCTCGCACGTGTGCGGCAATGCATTTATGTTTACGTGGTGCTGAGGATCGAACCCGGGCCACACTCGTGCAAGGCGAGCGCTCTGCCGCTGAGCCACAACCCCAGTCCCTACTTTCATTTTTTAAAAAAATATTTATTGGGCTGGGGTTGTGGCTCAGCGGCAGAGCGCTCGCCTCGCACGTGTGCGGCCCGGGTTCGATCCTCAGCACCACGTAAACATAAATGCATTGCATTGTGTACAACTAAAATAAATAAATAAATATTTAAAAAAAAGAAAATAAAATAAATAAATACAAGTTGATCTGGGTGCGGTGATGCACACCTGTAATCCCAGTGGCGTAGGAGGCTGAGACTGGAGGATTGTGAGTTCAAAGCCAGCCTCAGCAATGGCAAGGCCCTAAGAAACTCAGTGAGACACTGTCTCTAAATAAGATACAAAATAGGTCTGGGGATGTGGCTCAGTGATTAATCACCCCTGGATTCACTCCCCAGTACCAAAAAGAAAAGAAAGAAAGATTGGAAAAAGTTTGACTTTTCCTCAGTACTGCAAAAAAATAAAGATAGAAGTTTTATAACTTTGTGCCTATATATTCTTGCTATAACATGCCAGTTTATAACAGTTTTTTTTTTTTTGTGTGTGTGTGTGTGTGTGTGTGTGTGTGTGTTGTTTTGATAAATTCCTTTTTTTAAAAAAAACATTTTTTTTTTTTTTTTGATGCAGGTATCACTGTTACCCAATCTGGTCTGGAATTTCTGGCCTCAAGGGATAAACCTGTTTCTGGCCTCAAGGGATAATCCTGCTTCAGCCTCCCAAGTAGCTGGGAATAACTTTTTTTTCACCTTAAACTATTTACATCCTGGCATCCTAAATATATTAAAACATTGAAAAAATTATAAAGTTTTGTATAAATTTTACAAACCTATATTATAGGGCAATTATGTTCAATAAAATGAGAATTGCATGTGGCTCATGTCAAATGTAGTAAAAAAATCTCTGAATAATTGTAAATTACTTAGCAAAAAGTAAGTGTCACAGCCGGGCGTGGTGGCGCATGCCTGTAATCCCAGCACTTGGGAGGCTGAGGCAGAGGATCGCGAGTTCAAAGCCAGCCTAGGCAATGGTGAGGCACTTTGTAACTCAGTGAGACCCTGTCTCTAATAAAATACAAAAAAGGGCTGGGGATGTGGCCCAGTGGTCAAGTGCCCCTGAGTTCAATCCCTGGTACCAAAAAAAAAAAAAAAAAAGTAAGTGTCACAGAAGGCTAAGAAACATGTGTTAGCCAGCTTCTCATTGCTGTGACAAAATTACTGAGAAAATCCTAAAAGAGGAAAGATTCACTTTGGCTCACAGTTTCCGAAGTTCCAGTCCATAGTCTGCTGGCTCCAGGGTTTCTGGGAGAGCAGGGAGGAAGTAAATCAAGGTAAAAGGGTGTGGAGAAGGGGAGCTGCTCACCTCATGGTAGCCAGGAAGCAGAGAAGGGAAAGGGCTGGGGACAAGATACAGTCCCCAAGGGTACTACATCCCCAAGGACTCATTCCGTTCAACAAAGCCCTATCTCTGAATATTACTGCACTGGGGACCAAGACTTCAACACGAGTCTTTGGGGGACATTCCAAATTAAAACCACAACAAATCATTACACTAATACCTTCTTTTTTGATGAAAATAAGAGGCTTGTATGGAAAAGTGACATACTTCAAGAGAAAGGATTACCAAGAAAAAGTAATTTCTCTTAGTGAAGGATATATATTTTTTTTAAGTCAAAGGAAAGATGCTGGGCATGGTGGTGCACGCCTGTAATCCCAGTGGCTCGGGAGGCTGAGGCAGGAGGATCACTCAGCCTCAGCAAAAGCAAGGCCCTAAGCAACTCAGTGAAACCCTGTCTCTAAATAAAATACAAAATAGGGCTGAGGATGTGGCTCAGTGGTCAAGTACCCTTGACCTTCAATCCCTAGTACCAAAAAAAAAGAAAAAAAAGTTAAAGGAAAGATAAATGTTACAAGGTTTAGAACCACCTACAACTCATTTTTTCTGAGTGTATGGAATCAAACCCAAACTTTCTGAGCTTGAAATTGGCATAATTTATTAAATTTCAGAAAATTGTCTTGCTTTTTAAAAATTTAGCATTATTCAGACTTCAAAAACCCTTAAAATATCATTTTAATTTTAAATTACTAAAAAATAGTAGGATTTTTCCTTAGTATTTAAGCATAGCTGATGAGGAAATTATCTGTGGTAAATTATATATTTTGGCTTTATCAAACTCTAAATATTTTTGGGCTGGGGTTGTAGGCTCAGTGGTGGAGTGCTTGCCTAGCATGTGCAAGGCACTGGATTTGATTCTCAGTTCCACATATAAATACATAAAAGGTTCACTGACAACTAAAAAAATATTTTTAAAATGATACACTAAATTAAAAGAAGATACAATAAATTAAAAAAAAAAAAATGGGGCTGGGGTTGTGGCTCAGCGGTAGAGCATTCACCTAGCACGTGCACAACCTGGGTTTGACCTCAGCACCGCATAAAAATAAAAGGCAGGGCTGGGGTTGTGGCTCAGTGGCACAGTGCTCACCTCCCACGTGCGCGGCCAGGGTTCGATCCTCAGCACCACATAAACATAAATGCATTGCATTGTGTACAACTAAAGTAAATAAATGTTTTTTTTAAAAACAACTCTAAATATTTGCTAAGCTTAGAAGAGCCTCTTCTAAGTCATTTTTATTTTCACCTACTTTAAACAAAAAAGTAAAACCAAAGTCATATATAAAGAAAAAACAGAAAAAGGCATTGACACGTCTTCCATTGTAAAATTAAAATGCTAGGCAGGGGCTGGAGTTGTAGCTCAGTGATAGAGCACTTGCCTACCATGTGTGAGGCACTGGGTTCGATTCTCAGCACTGCATATAAATAAAATAAAGGTCCATTGACAACTAAAAAAATATTTTTAAAATGTGCTAATATTTTATTTTATTTAATATTATTTATTTAATATTTTATTTATTTATTTTTTAAAATATTTATTGGGCTGGGGTTGTGGCTCAGCGGTAGAGCGCTCACCTAGCACGTGCGGGGCCTGGGTTCGATCCTCAGCACCATGTAAAAATAAACGCATTGTGTACAACTAAAAGCAAATAAACATTTTTTAAAAATGTGCTAAAAGGCCGGGTGCGGTGGCGCACGCCTGTAATCCCAGCACTTTGGGAGGCTGAGGCAGGAGGATCGCGAGTTCAAAGCCAGCCTCAGCAATGGCGAGGCACTTAGCAACTCAGTGAGACCCTGTCTCTAATAAAAACACAAAAAAGGGCTGGGGATGTGGCCCAGTGGTCAAGTGCCCCTGAGTTCAATCACCGGTACCACAAAAAAAAAAAAAAAAAAAAAAAAAAAAAAAATGTGCTAAAGCAGATAAATGGAAAAATATCTAAGAACTGCTTTGTTCTTAGAAAACACTATAAGATCTTATAGGCATAGATAATTGCAGGTAACCCACAATACTTAGTTACATACTTTGTTTTTTGGAACTGGTGTTAAATTATGATAACTATAGCATTTTTAGTTTAGCAGCAACTGGAATACTAATTGTTTAGAGATTTGATCACCAAACAGCAGAACAGTGTAGAATATTACTTAAGAGATCACTGCTCAATTTATGAGTAGTTGCTAGCAAATAAAATTATTTAATTTTTATATGCTATACTCTTAAACATAAGTATGCATATCAACATATAGTTGATTTAACATTGCTGTATATTAAGACAATTCATTGGGGTTGTAGGGTATAACTCAGTAGTAGAGTGTGTGTATGCCTAATAGGTGTAAGGCCCTGGGTTCAATCCTCAGTGTCCTCCCAATACTGCCAAAAATAAATAAATAAAGACAATTCATTTTTTGATCATAGTAGAGCTATAATTAACAGCTTAGATGAAAGTAAGTTTCCCCACAAGAAACCCAATGACTTGCATAATGAAAAACTGAACAAGTTGGAAATGTTTCTAATTTTAACTTAATTTTATTAATACAAATAAATAACAAATTAAATAAAATTTAGCAAGTATTAAATATTTAGATGTCAGACATTTTACCACACATACAATGTTTTTGAAATAACAATGCATATTTTCAGTTTTATGCACCTTTAAGAAAGCAGTGATCTTTGAATGTCTATCAGTGTTAATTTTTTTTTAATTAAAGATTCTTTCAAAGCCTAAACAGTTGGTTTATTTGTTTTTGTTGTTGTTGTTGTTTGTTGTTTTGAAAAGTCTTGTTACTTGACAAATTTTCTGGAGTTATATTTGTTTTCTGGATGAGAAAAAAAAAGTGTTCTTAATCCTTTGGCACTTTTTTTCTTTCAACCTGTGTCCAATACAGCTATCTTTCAGGTCATCTTTCCTATCTTAGGGAGGCCACAATAAACCAAGGAGAGTGCATACATGTTCTTATTTCTTACAGGTTTCCCAGCTACCTGGTAGTGGAATTGCTACAGAAGTCACATAGCTAGTAAGGTGTCCAGTAACCAGAGGCTTTTGTAGCATTTTTACCTCCCAATATTTATTGACATAAAAATCTGCCATTATACAATTTAGTACTATTCATATAAAGAGGTTGACCCTTGAGTAAAAATCACACGAAGAGGTTAGTGTTTGTTTTTTTATTGATATAAGATGATTCTTCCAGTTGCACATTTTGCTGGGCACCTCATACTTGCTCTACTCTCTGAAAGTGAATAATTATCCTGGCAATAAAATCTTTGTTTTTAACCAAAGAACTGTAAGCATGTTGAATCAAAATAGGATGGGAAATGTGAGACAGGTGCCTATTATTCGTGCTGTGGTAAGTAGTCTGGTAAGCAATACTGGGCTTATTGAACACTTGAACTTCTTTCCAAGTGTAGTCACTTAATGCCCACACTGTGAATAGGATGAAGTTGAGGGGCCCGGCTTAATTGGAAGTTTATATCTTGTGATAAATACTTTGCTGGGTGCGGTGGCGCACGCCTGTAATCCCAGCACTTTGGGAGGCTGAGGCAGGAGGATCGCGAGTTCAAAGCCAGCCTCAGCAATGGCGAGGCACTTAGCAACTCAGTGAGACCCTGTCTCTAAATAAAATACAAAAAAAGGGCTGGGGATGTGGCCCAGTGGTCAAGTGCCCCTGAGTTCAATCCCTGGTACCAAAAAAAAAAAAAAAAAAAAAAAAAGATAAATACTTTATGCTGTGTGAAACTATAGGACATCTATCTTTAACACATTTTTGGATAATTCCTTCTGCCCCTCAACTTCATCCTATTATTCCCTATGCTAATGTTTACTTTCTTCTTTATTTTCTTCCCAAATAATCTCAGCTTGGAATCATCAGTGTTTTGATAAACAAATCTATTAGGCTTTCCAAAGTAGGCATGGAAAAATAAGGTGGGGAAGAAAAATGTAACTAAGATGTTACTTTGTACTCTGGTACCTGTCACTACTACTGAGCTACATACCCAGCCCTTTTATTTTTTATTTTGAGACAGGGTCTCCCTAAATTTTCCTCCAACTTGCAATTTTCCTACCTCTGCTTCCTGAACCCCTGGGATTACAGGCATGCACCTACCACACCCAGCTAATTATGGATGAATTCTGAAACTGAGAAGAAGAAAACAAAACCAGGATAAAAGCAAGAACTTTGCTTTTGCGCAAATCTGTAAATGACAAACACTGGAGAAAAAAAATTCCTGCCACCAATGGGAATTATAGTTAGTCAATAAAAGAAAAATGACCCTTCAAAACTGAAGGTAATTGCTTTTACTACTGAAGTACAATAAAATCTTATTACCACAATTTTCATGTTCTCCACAATGTTCACGCTTCATCAATCCTATCAAATCTTTCCCTGAGCCCCTTTTTAAAAAAATATTTTTAAAATTACCAATGAACCTTTACTTTATTCATTTATATGTGGTGCTGAGAATTGAACCCAGTGCCTCACACATACTAGGCAAGCGATCTACCATTGAGTCACAACCCCAGCCTTCACTGAGTCCTTTTTGCTAAAATTTGAGAATTTTCCACAATTTACATCTTACTTCTGCAGGTAATTCCCATATTTCCTAGTGTTTCTTCCCTCCATCAGCTCCAGAGGTAAGTTAAATCAAAAGCTTGGGAAAAGAAAGCCAGCCCCTGTGAAGTCCAATAGAAGGAGACTGTCAATAAGTTAGGTGATCAAGGGCTCAGCGGTATAGCTCAGTGGTAGGGTGCTTGCCTAGCATGCAGCTGGACTAGGGGTGAGGTGGAGGAGAGCACATAAAGAGGAAATGAGAGTTCCAGGAGGGTTCCTATTTGTGTGTGTGTGTGTATGTGTGTGTGTGTGTGTGTGTGTGTGTGTGTGTGTGTGTGTGTGTGTGTGTTTGCTGGTGCTGGAGATAGAACCCAGAGCCTTGTACATGCTAGGTAAGTATTCTACCACTGAGCTACACTCCCAGTCTAAATCCCGTTTTTTGAGATATGGAACAAAGTTTACAAAGAAGGGCAAATTATTTGTGAAGATTGTTCTAGCAGCAGAATAGCTATTTTCTTTCATTATAGAGTTTCTCTTATTTGCGACATTTTATTCTAATCCCCAGAAAAGTATAAGATGATTTGGTTGTATTAAGATAATATATACCTTCCTCTATTTATGGACTTTTTGTGCCACTGTCTTAAGGAAGGAAATATATATGTATATGGTATAGCTGTACATATATACATATATAATATGTGTATATATATATAAACACATACTTCTTTTGTTCTTTATCTGTTAGTCCATATAAAATATGAATGAAATATATTATTCTTTTTTTAATATTTATTTCTTTTAGTTATAGATGGACAAATATCTTTATTTTATTTTTATGTGGTGCTGAGGATCCAACCCTGTGCCTCACGCATGCTAGGTGAGCGCTCTATCTCTGAGCCACAACCCCAGCCCCATGAAATATGCCAAGAAGGTATTAAAGAATATGATTTATATTCTGTACATTATGAAATACCACATTGCAAATCTTCACAAAACATTCTGGGCTATATCTGCACAACCTAAGCAAAGTGAACAGAGACTATTGTTTAGTGAATTTGGGCCTGTTCTAACTATAAAACAGAATTTTCTCTTTTTTCAAAGATCCACACAAGCAGAATGGACTGACTAACAGTTAACCTTCCATTTTGGTTTGGTGTTGAATTTAACAAAACTTGGAGTCTGAGGCAGAGCTTATTTTCCAGAGAAATCACAGCACATTCTTGGGTTTGCCTGTTGTTTTTATATTAATAACGGTGTAAGCAATTGCTGCTAAAATCCTATGCAGCTTTTGAATTCCTAGGTTCCTTAGATGATAAAAAGCCCCATAGATGCTATTCTTCAGGTGTGGAAAAGTAGTACTCTTCTAAGTGTTAATTCAGCGATGTATTCTCTAAATGCAAGTTTTTCTGAATATTTAGGGAGAGAGTGTATTCATGGTCAAATATAGCACCTCCTTATGGAAGTTAGCCTGAGCATGTACAAGATGGAACAAATTCAAAAAGCCTCTGTCGTCTTCATCACGATCTCCTATATGTCATACACAGGAACAGACAGTAGGGAAAAGAAAATGTCAGTTAAAAATTTAAATATATGATTTAGAAATATAAGATGTTCCAATTATTCCTAATAATATTTAAAAAGAAAACGTTCTGTTGTTGACCTTTACTAAGTCAGACATTAATCACTGAAATAATGTAATTATATAAGAACACTGGATTAGAAATCATAGAAAAAGAATGCTGGTCCATGATTTATTATTTCTAACTTTATGACCTTGTGCAAGTCAGGTATTTCTCAAAGCCTTATTTTTCTTATCTGTTAAAGAGGATTAATTATCATGTTGGCCACCTAATAAAATTATAAAATAATATTCACCAAAAACTATACAAATATGAGATATTATTATGAGGATAATGATAGTTGGTAAATAAGCAAATTAAATTTTTTGTTGTGAAGCATAATTGAAATTTGGTTCCTTTCAGAGCAGACTCTTCAACTTTATGTTCTCTATTGAAACCATTACCGGATTTTTAAAGTGACAAAAGCCAGGAACTAAAAATATCTCACAAATGAACAATAAAATGTCTGCTCCTTCTACTATTAGTTTAAAAATAATGGTCTACACAGAAATAGTTATGTCTTAAGTAGAGACTTTTTTACTCACTCCTATGCATCGGGTACATTCCTACTCACCAGACATGATTGACTGCAGCATTTCCATTGTAACACAGGCAAATGCATTTGCCACACTCTGCAGGAAGTTATTTCTTTCCACCGGAGTGCTAAAGACTTTACAGACTTTTTGCATCATTTTAACTGCCCAATCCATGCAGTATAGTTCTTTCTCACATACCTGATTTAGACATAAAAATATTATTGTAAATCTTCATGTGAAGAAAGATAGAATTTGAAAATTTATTGACAATGATAGTATCATTTAACATAATGTATTACATATGACACCCCATTGATTTTATAAAAAAGAAATGCTTACATTTTTAATACTATTTTGCTTTCAAATGGTATAATTTTAGTGGAAATAAAATATGAAATAAATAAAAGCCTGGTTCAAGATTATCAGAATATTATTCATTAATATAAGAACTAATGTTAAAAATAGTTATTGTATACATACAAAATAAGACTTATGCTCATTCATTCATTCTGTAAGCATTTACTGAGTACCCATTAAGAACTGGAATACAAGGATAAACTATAAAAACATGGTTTGAGGCTAGGGATACAGCTCAGTGATAGATCGCTTACCTGGCATGTAAGAGGCGCTGGATTTGATTGCCAGCACCAAGGGTTAAAAAAAAAAAAAAAAAAAAGACATGGCTTTATTTTCAGGGAGTACAATGAAGACAATAGAGAATTTCAGTAGGCAAAAGCACTGTAGTATCAATTTTCCATCTTGAGAGTTCTAAAGAACACTTATTTGTTTGGTACTGGAAACTGAACCCAAGGGTACTTTACCACTGAGTTACATCCCCACACTTTTTTTTTTTTTTTTTTTTTTTTTTTTTTTAGTTGTAGATGGACACAATACCTTTATTTTTGCTGAGGATTGAACCCAGCACCTCACGTGTGCTAGGCGAATGAGCACTCTACTACTGAGCCACAACCCCCTCATCCCCCCATCTCCGTAACCCTTTCTATTTTTTCATTTGAGACAGGTTCTTGATAAGTTGCTTTAGGGCCTTGCTAAATTGCCTAGGCTGGAATCAAACTTGAGGTCCTCCTGCCTCAAATTGCTGGGATTATAGGCATGGGCCACTGTGCCTGGCTGTTTCTACATGATTTAAAAGATACATATTTAAAGACTACATGTTCCAAGGTAAAACTAAAAAGTAAGAATTAACTTGTTTATTGATCTGTGGTACTATGGATTGAACCCAGGACCTTAGTGAATGCTAGGCAAGCAATCTACCACTAAACTACATCCCCAGAAACTTTTCATTTTATTTTGAGACAGGGTCACCTAGGATGACCTCAAACTTTTGATCCTGCTGTCTCAGCCTCCCGAGTAGCTGGAATTGCAGGCATGTGCCACTAAGTCTGGCTTTATTTTATCTTATTTTTTCATTTTTGCAGTGCCAGGAATCAAACTCAGGCACTCTTAAGTATGCTAGGCAAGTGCTCCACCATTGAAGTACATCCTTAGCCCCTCTGGTAAATCAATTATATTGTTAAACAACTTGTTAGAGAAAAACTTATTTTTTACTTACCAAAGCCAAAAAGACAATGAGCCTTGCCAGTTCAATGGCCCGTCCATTCACAGCTTTACTAGCCATGAAAGTGAAACAGATGTTGTTTCCACTTAGGATTAGGAGACGTGCATTATTCTCTAGAAGCCACTCCCGAGGAACCACTTTTATTAGAGGAAGAACAGTTATTTAATGAGAAATCACACAATAGCTATACTAAACATCTTTAAATACATGCAATATTACATTGCTTTATTGGAAATACAATTAGTGCCAAGGGAAACACTTAGGAAAAAATGTTTAAGTTTTTCAATTACAGCATTCAACCAGAGCAGAGAATATTGCCAAGCCATTGTAGCTTATACAAATGTAGAAGTAATTTAGTCAAAGTAATTCTCCTACATATATGAGCAGGCAAAGTGATCTAATCTTTTTTTAAAAAATATTTATTTATTTACTTTAGTTGTACACAGTGCAATGCATCTATGTTTACATGGTGCTGAGGATCGAACCTGGGCCGCGCACGTGCGAGGGGAGCGCTCTGCCGCAGAGCCACAACCCCAGCCCGATCTAATCTTGTATAAGGAAGAATCCTAGTAAACTTTAACATCGAAAGCATTATGCAGGAATGAGAAAAATTATTTTCACCTCTCATGTACCAGTAGGAGAGGGTTTTCTTCTTACATAACCTAGAAAGATGTTCCTAAGAACTCACAAAATTGAAATAAGAGCCGGGCCCAGTGGCGCACGCCTGTAATCTCAGCACTTGGGAGGCTGAGGCAGGAGGATCATGAGTTCAAAGCCAGCCTCAGGAATGGTGAGGCACTTAGCAACTCAGTGAGACCCTGTCTCTAATAAAATACAAAAAAGGGCTGGAGATGTGGCCCAGGGGTTGAGTGCCCCGAGTTCAATCCCCGGTACCCAAAAAAAAAAAAAAAAAAAAAAAAATGGGAATAAGAGAGATAACTAAACTATAAAACCTTCTAATAATAATAATATATTTATAAATTTGGTAATTGAAAGAAAGGTCATTAAATGTATTCTCTTCAAACATTATGCCAAATTCTTCAAATATTTTAGAGCAATCAGTGGTTTTTAATAAGCATTGAATTTGTTACCTATAGAATTTTCCTTACAATTTTTTTTTCCAGTACTGGGGATTGAACCCAGGAGTACTCTACCACCAAGCTACACCTCCAGCCCTTTTTATTTTATTATTTTTAGTTGTTAATGGACATTCATTTAATTTATTTATATGCAGAGTGAGAATTGAACCCAGTGCCTCACATATGCTAGGCAAGCACTCTACCATTGAGCTACAATCCCAGGCCTGTTTTTATTTTATTTTATTTATTTATTCTAATTTGTTATACGTGCTTGCACAGTGCAATTCATTTCATATTATATATAATGAGCACAGTTTTTTTTTTAAACATTTATTTATTTACTTTAGTTGTACACAATGCAACGCATTTATGTTTATGCGGTGCTGAGGATTGAACCCGGGCCGCGCACGTGCGAGGCGAGCGCTCTGCCGCTGAGCCACAACCCCAGCCCAATGAGCACAGTTTTTCAAGTCACTGGTTTTATATAAAGTATTTTCACACCATTTGTGCCGTTTTATTTTATTTTGGGATAGGGTCTCACTAAGTTTCTGAGGCTGGCCACAGACCTGCAATTCTCTTACCTCAGCCTCCTGAGTTGCTGGGATTATGGGTATGTGCCACCCTACCTGGCTTTTCCTACAATTTTATAACTATATTCTAATAATACATTTCTATTACTCTATATTAGTAAGTGAATATTTGTACCTGACAGTTCATCTACAAGACTGATAACATCATCTGCTGTCCACTCTTTGGTGCCTGTATCATACAATAATTTAATGGCATCAGCCAAACCTTTCAGACTGGATTCATCTGTAGGTCCTTCTATCATTTTCTGCCAAACCACTTGTCCTGAATTGAAACAGAAACTAGGCTATGACAGTATAATTGGCTTTGTGATACAGATTTCATGGGTTGTTTAAAAAGAAAAGTGGATTGAATAATGGGATCCCATCATTTATATAAGATACTTTCATAATAAAAGGCTAATTCTGATAACAGTATAAATTTGATGTTTCTTACTAGTGTGATGAAACACAGCAACAATATAGCCAAATAAGGTAAAGAAAAGGTAGTTTCATCAGCAGAATAGTGCTTTTAGTTCAAAGATGATGTTACCCCATTGTGGAAATTAGAATAAGCAATTTACTGAAATAAAACAAAACCCACTGATACTCTTCCCCAAAAGAGTATACTATATTTGAGAATCTTTTAAACATATATAACAAAACAGTAATTAATTTTTTTTATTATACCTATTGCCAGTTTTCTTTGTGGAGTACACATAACAAAATTTTAATCTCAGATTGACTCCCTGCTGCTTCTCAATACACTTTAGTTTCCTCCTGATATAAGTCAATGTGGACTAAATAAATACATGATAATTTTAATATTACTCTAAGCAAAACGTAGGCAAAAATCTTGCAAGTCATATTACACAACTGAAATTAAATAAGCATCAATTCTGCCACTAGCAGCAAACATAGCTTTGAGTTAAGATAATGTTTAAAATTGAAAAACAGCTATTTCAGATAAACCCAGAGATGATAAAAATACATTTGTTAATGTTTTTCAGCAGAACAATTTCTGTCTTGAAGCTTATAGGCTATGCACGAGTTAATGTAGTATATACATCTGTGAAATCATGAAATAGTTCAGTCATTAGAAGTGGTGAAATTGAATAGGTAAAAAAGATTGGCTTCTCAAAGCAAAAGCGATTAATCAGTTATATAACATACATCCTGAAAAATCAGTACTCACCATCCTGAGAAGATGTTGGCCCAAAGATGATATACAGTAATCTTGCCTGATTCACCATTGGCCATGGTTTTAATATTCGTGTCAACCAAAAAGCAGAATCACTTCGATGTGTCCAATGATCAAGGAGGACATTTCTACAGAATAGTCTGATCCTTAGTTCTAGTTTTCGGGCACTTCCTATGAAGACAAAAGAATTGTAAACCATTTTTCTAGAAAGGTGGATTGCATATTGGATAGTGATCACAACAACACATTAACCATTGTGGATAACATAATAATCAGTAATCATAAACTGGGGATTTTTTTTTTTTTTAATACTGGGGATTGAATTTAGGGGCACTTGACCACTAAGCCACCTCCCCAGCCCTATTTCAGATTTTTTTTTTTTTTTTTTTTTGGTACCAGGGATTGAACCCAGGGCCACTTGATCACTGGGCCACATCCCCAGCCCTTTTATGTATTTTATTAGAGACAGGGTCTCACTGAGTTGCTAAGTGCCTCGCCATTGCTGAGGCTGGCCTTGAACTCGTGATCCTTCTGCTTCAGCTTCCCAAACTGCTGGGATTACAGATGTGTGCCATCACACCCGGCATAAAATGGGTTTCTAAACAGGAATTACCAAGAGATTATCTCTTCTTCTTCTTCTTCTTAAATATTTTTAGTTGTAGATGGACACAATAACTTTATTTTATTTGTTTATTTTTATGTCATATGGTGCTGAGGATCAAACCTAGTGCCTCACATGTGTTAGGCAAGGGCTCTTCCATTGAGCTACAACCCCAGCCCCTTATCTGTTCTTAAAATGTCCTAACTTTGTAGTTTGACTCTCTTCTTACCTTTACCTTCTTAATTTCTTTTCTTTATTTTGTTCTTCTTTTGGTACTGGGGATTAAACCCAAGGGCACTTTACCCTGAGCTATATCCCCAATGCTTTTTATTTTTTGAGACAGGGTCTTACTAAATTGCTGAGGCTGGACTTGAACTTGGAATCCTCATGCCTCAGACTCCCAAGTAGCTGGGATTGCTGGCATGTGCCACTCTCCTCACCTCACTGTTTCTTTTCCTCCAGTTTATTGAAATATAATTTATATACCATACATTCTGTTATTTAAAGTGTACAGTTTTGGGGCTGGAGATTTGGCTCAGTGGTACAGTGTTTGCCTAATATGTATGAGGTGCTGGATTCAATCACCAGTGCTACCAAATAAATAAACTGTACAATTTGGGCTGGGGTATAGCTCAATGGTGGAGCATGTGATTTGCATGCATGAAGCTCTGGGTTCAATCCCTAGCACCAAAAAATACAATGAAGTGTACAATTTAATGTTTTTTTCAATTGTGTTATTAATTTTTATTTAAAAATTGTGGTATTTATAACATAAAATTTGCCATTTTACCTTTTTATTTATTTATTTATGATATTAGGGACTGAACCTAGGGGTATTTTGCCACTGAGATACATCACCAATCTATTTTTTTTTTTTTTGAGACGGATTATTGAATTGTTTATGGCCTCATTAAGTTGTTGAGACTAGTCTTGAACTTGCAATCCTCCTGCTCCAGCATCCATAGATACTGGCATTAGAGATGTGTGCCATTGTTCCTTGATTTTTAAACCATTTTTAAGTGTACAATCCAGGGGCATTAATTCCATTAACAATTTTGTTCAACCATCACCACTGTCTTTTTCATCATTCCAAATACAAACTCTGCAGCCATTAAGCAATAACTTCCTATTCCTCCCTTTCCCCAGTTCCTGGTAATCTCTAATCTACTTTCTGTCTCTATGAATTTGCCTGTTCTAAGTATCTCATGAAGTAGAATCATGTAATATTTATCTGTTTGTTCCTGACTTCTTTTACTTAGTATTAATGTTTTCAAAGATCATCTTTTTTTAATATTTATTTATTTACTTTAGTTGTACACAATGCAATGCATTTATGTTTACGTGGTGCTGAGTTTTGAACCTGGGCCACGCACGTGCGAGGCGAGTGCTCTGCCGCTGAGCCACAACCCCAGCCCCTTCAAAGATCATCTTGTTGGATGGAAGATGAGGGTGAAGCTTTGTGAGAAAAAAAAAGTTCATCTATGTTGTAGCATATATCACATTTTTTAATTTGTCTATTGATAGACACTTGGGTTTTGGGGTTGTTTCCACCTTTTGGCTATTATGAATAACTCTGAAATGAACATTAGCATACAAATATTTGTCTAAGTGCCTTCTCTTAGTTTCATTACATATATATCTAGGAGTGGAATTGCTGGGTCATATAGTAATTCTATGTTTAGTTTTTTTTTTTTAAATATTTATTTATTTGCTTTAGTTGTATACAATGGGTTTATTTGTATGTGGTGCTGAGGATCGAACCCGGGCCGCGCACATGCTAGGCGAGCGCTCTACCGCTGAGCCACAATCCCAGCCTCTATGTTTAGTTTTTTGAGGGGCAGCCAAAGTGTTTTCCATAGAAGTTATACCATTTTACATCATTTATATTTTTATTTACTTGGAGAAAAGACAAGTGTAAATAGAAAGTCTAGGGTTAGAGATGTAGCCCATTGGCAGAATACTTGCCTAGCATGCGGGAGGCTCTGGACTAGATATCAAACACAGTGAAAAGTCTAAAAATCTAAGACAATACATAAGTACCTCCTGGTGTGTTAAGTCAAATGTAAGTTACCAGTTTAGATGAGAGAGATTACTACAGGCCTGGGGAGATCAGGAAAGTCTTAAAGGTGTGTGTGGGGGGGCTGTCAGATGAACTGAGTCTTAGAAGGAGTCAGGTGAATTGACTCACTTATTTACTGGGAGTACTGGAGATTGAATTCAGGGGCGCTCTACCATTGAGCCACATCCCCAGTCCTTTTTTTTTTTTTTTTTAAATATTTATTCGTTTGTACACAATGCCTTTATTTTTATGTGGTGTTGAGGATCGAACCCGGGCCGCACATGTGCTAGGTGAGCACTCTACTGCTGAGCCACAACCCCAGCCCCCCAGTCCTTTTGATTTTTTTTATATTGAGAGGGTCATGCTAAGTTGCCCATATGGCCTTGAATTTGCAATCCTCCTGCCTTAGCCACCTGAGTTGGGATTATAGGCATGTGCCACTGTGCCCAGTTTGAGAATTGATTCTTAAAGGATGAGAAGGAGAGATGGTATTTCAGGAAAATGAGACAGAATGTATAAAAGGTTTGAGATACAAATATGTAAAGGGTATCTGAAACACAGTGAGTAGAGAACGCAAATATGTGTAGGTCAAACTGATACAAAGAGTAGTGGAAGTACCTTTGAAAAAGTAGGCTGAGAACAAAATATGAGGACCAGTATAAATAATTTGGACTTTATTTTGAAAACATCAATGAGTTAATGAGGGGTTTTGACCAGGGAGGAACATGATAAATTAATTTTATTATTGATTCATTGGACTTTTAAATCTGCCTTTTTGATTCATAATTTGTGTTATAATGAAATATTTCAAGATGATAGAAAAGCAGAGATACTATAACAAATACTGTGTACAAATCACCAAGCTTTGTCAAGATTTCCTTTTTGCTGTTTGCTTCAGATATATATATATATTTTTTTGGTACCGGGGATTGAACTCAGGGGCACTCGACCACTGGGCCACATCCCCAGCCCTTTTTTGTATTTTATTAGAGACAGGGTCTCGCTGAGTTACTAAGTGCCTCGCCATTGCTGAGGCTGGTTTTGAATTCGTGATCCTCCTGCCTCAGCCTCCCAAGTCACTGGGATTACAGGTATGAGTGACCGCGCCCAGCTATTTTATTTATTTTTATGTGGTGCTGAGGATAGAACTCAGTGCCTCACACGTGCTAGGCAAGTGCTCTGCCACTGAGCTACAGCCTCAGCCCTCCCCACCTTTTAAATATTTTATTTAGAGATAGGGTCTTGCTAAATTGTTTAGGGCCTCGCTAAATTGCTGAGGCTGGCCTTAAACTTGGAATCATGCTGCCTCAGCCTCCCAAACCACTGGGATTATAGGCATGTTCCATCACACTTGTCTAGAAAAGTTTCAAGAATACTAGAATGAACTACTTTATGCCCACCACACAGTTTAAGGAATAAAATGTTAATACAGTTGATTCCCTCTAAGGACTTCTCTTTCCCCAACCACATGCTGCTTTTTGCATCAATATCTCATTTGATGTTTATCACTTCCTTAGATTTCTTTCTCCTTTTACTATGTATGAATGTATGTAAATATCTATTCATTGGTATTGGGGACTAAACCTAGGAGTGTTCTACCACTGAGCTACATCCCCAACCCTTCTTTTTTTTTTTTAATTTTGAGACGGGTCTCACTAAGTTTCCCAGGATAACCTTGAACTTACAATCCTCCTGCCTCAGCCTCCCAAATTGTTGGGATTATAGGTGTGTACCACCATGCATGGATTAATTAATTAACCCATTAACTAATTAATTAATATATTTTGGTATTAGGGATTAAACCCAGGGGTGCTTTACCACTGAGCTATATCTCCAGCCCTTTTTTATTTTGAGATAGGGTCTTACTAAGTTTCTTAGGGCCTCATTAAATTGCTGAAGTGGGCCTTGAACTTGCTATTCTGCCTTAGTCTTCAGCGTCACTAGAATTACAGGCATGTACCACCGTACCTGGCTCCATAATTTATTTATTTATTTATTTATTTAGTGGTACCGGGGATTGAACTCAGGGGCACTTGACCACTGAGCCACATCCCCAGCCCTTTTTTGTGTTTTTATTAGAGACAGGGTCTCACTGAGTTGCTAAGTGCCTTGCCATTGCTGAGGCTGGCTTTGAACTCCTGATCCTCCTGTCTCAGCCTCCCAAAGTGCTGGGATTACAGGTGTGCGCCACCGCACCCGGCCTGTAATTTATTTTTAAATACACTTTTGAACCCTTCTTTCTTTCCCCCCATCTTAATTTCTGTATAACATCATCTGTGAATTGGAGTTCTTTACCTGGTTTGCTACAGACAACAGTCTGCATCTTGCGGGAGAGATTAGTCAACTCACATAAGAAGTTATAGACACGATGGCACTCAAGTTCATCCCAACCTGCTGTTAAGGTCTGAAGAAAATAAAGGAAACATTGCATGTGTTCAGACCATCAAATCAAATCACAAGTCACTGCCCCTTTATGAGCATAAATGATTTTAACACATGATTAAGATGATCTGTAATTTTTTTTTTTTTTTTTTTTTTTTTTTTTGGTACTGGGGATTGAACTCAGGGGCACTCGACCACTGGGTCACATCCCCAGCCCTTTTTTGTATTTTATTAGAGACAGGGTGTCACTGAGTTGGTAAGTGCCTCACCATTGCTGAGGCTGGCTTTGAACTCGTGATCCTCCTGCCTCAGCCCCCCAAAGTGCTGGGATTACAGGCGTGCGCCACCGCGCCCGGCAAGATGATCTGTAATTTTTATTCACTGTGGAGCTATTCAAATCAGTGAGAAATTTATATAATCAAAACCAAAAAATGCTGTAAAATCCAGTTTCCTTTTGGTTGGAAAGGAAGTATCTTTTCAGAGAACTTTTAAATGTACTGAGTCCTGAACTTTGACGATACGAGGAAAATAAAGGCCAAAACCTTAGAACACATCTTTAGACACTTGACTAGTTTATATTGTGTCTTGGTTTTAAGATTATGGTAGAACCCCTTTGGCTTCCCCTAGTGGTCATTTATGATACTACTTACAGATGATAGTGATTTAAATATGACAATTCTGAGCATTTATTTATGACTTTTGGATGTGAATAACCAAAAAAACTTTTATTAGTATCTCTGAATATGTTAAAAGGCATAAACATATATGAAAAGGAGATTCAAGGTATATACATAATTAGATTTCAAAAGGTTAACTAATCACATAAATTCTTCTTAAAATAATTGGATTTCAGAAGTTTAAAATTAATCTTCAATCCTCAGCACTAATCATCATCATCATCATCATCATCATCTTTGGAAGGAGAGAAACTGGTAACAGTGATTACTTTTGGTGAAGGGAAAACAATAAACTTGGGACAGGCCTTATGTGGAGACAAGCTTTTTACTGTATATATTTTGTACCTTTTGAATTTATACTACCTATTCCAAAAAAAACGAAAGACCAAATTTTTTGAAAAAAAGGAACACTCTAACTTGAAAGAAGGCTAGTAGGAGGCCGTGGAATCTGGATATGTAGGAATTAGTGACTGGCAGGACAGGATACAGCACCAGATTCTCTTGGTTGCAGTTACCTCTTAAGGTTGTTGTTTTATTTTTTTTTTTAATATTTATTTATTTGCTTTTAGTTGTACACAATGCGTTTATTTTTACGTGGTGCTAAGGATTGAACCCCGGGCCGCGCACATGCTAGGCGAGCGCTCTACCGCTGAGCCACATCCCCAGCCCCCACAAAGCGTTTTTTATTTATTTATTTATTTATTTTTGTGTGTGGTACCAGGGATTGAACTCAGGGGCACTCGTCCTCTGGGTCACATCCCCAGCCCTTTTTTTTTGTATTTTATTTAGAGACAGGGTCTCACTGAGTTGCTAAGTGCCTCGCCATTGCTGAGGCTGGCTTTGAACTCGCGATCCTCCTGCCTCAGCCTCCCAAAGTGCTGGGATTACAGGCGTGCGCCACTGCGCCCGGCTGCGTTTTTATTTTTACGTGGTGCTGAGGATCGAACCCGGGCCTCGCACATGCTAGGCGAGTGCTCTACCGCTGAGCCACAACCCCAGCCTTGTTGTTAGTTTTAAATCATATAATACATGTAAACTGTTTATAACAGTGTCTGGCACATAGTAAGGGCTTAATCAATACTAGTTATTATTTTTATCTTTGTTTACAAAGATTATAAGTTGTAAATCTTATAAATTGTAAACCTTGAAATTCTAATTTTTTTTTTTTTTGGTACCAGGGATTGAACCCAGAGGCACTTAACTATAGAGCCACATCCCCAGCCTTTTTAAATTTTTTATTTGAGTTGCAGAGGCTGGCTTTGAACTCGTGATCCTCCTGCCTGAGCCTCCCAAACTGCTGGGAGTTTGTGTGTACCACCACACCCAGCACTACAGCTGACTTATAAAATCTCACCTTAAATAACTAGTCCAAGAGTTTAAACTTACTATAAACTTACTATAAACATAAACATATGCACATACATACCACCCTATGATTTTTTTTTTAAAATATTTATTTATTTACTTTAGTTGTACACAATGCAATGCATTTATGTTTACGTGGTGCTGAGGATCGAACCCGGGCCGCGCACGTGCGAGGCGAGCGCTCTGCCGCTGAGCCACAATCCCAGCCCCCTATGATTTTTTTTTTTAATCAATTGGCCTGACACTTGGAGGACACTGTTATAGAGTAAATGAATGTTAAACATTTGTCACTATTTAGAAATTGAAGAAGAAAATCTGAGATGGAAAACACATTATAAGATTAATACATTCTTGCCAGGCGTGGTGGCGCACGCCCGTAATCCCAGCACTTTGGGAGGCTGAGGCAGGAGGATCACAAGTCCAAAGCCAGCCTCAGCAATGGCGAGGCACTTAGTAACTCAGTGAGACCCTGTCTCTAATAAAAAAAAAAAAAAAAATCCAAAAAAAGGGCTGGGGATGTGGTCCAGTGGTTGAGTGCCCCTGAGTTCAATCCCTGGTACAAAAAAAAAAAAAAAAAAAAAAAAAAAAGATTAATACATTCTCAAATCTTTACATTTTTATTTTGCTCTCTTTAAGATTATTGTAAGCTGGGCGCGGTGGCGGACGCCTGTAATCCCAGCACTTGGGAGGCTGAGGCAGGAGGATCGAGAGTTCAAAGCCAGCCTCAGCAATGGCGAGGCACTTAGCAACTCAGTGAGACCCTGTCTCTAATAAAATACAAAAAAGGGCTGGGGATGTGGCCCAGTGGTCGAGTGCCCCTGAGTTCAATCCCCGGTACCAAAAAACAAAGATTATTGTAAATTCTATTAATCAATAGAAGATAGATTCCATGTTAACAGTTCAAGAAAGCATTCCATTTCTTCTTTCATTAAAAAATGTACCTGTAAAAACATGCCATAACATGGTAATCCTAAACATTGCATAGGAGCTGCACAGCCATTGAATTTTAAACAGGAAACCTGTAAAGAGAACAACTGTTAATTCTTTTTTTTCAAAGTGGATATGTACAATGATTTGACATTCAAATTTAACAGCAATAAGAAGATTTTTTTCAGTATATATTCTGATGAGCACTGTGTTAGATAGGTGAGGATTACAAAGGAAGTATGAAACAGTCCTGTCCTCTAAGAGCTCACAATTTATTTAGAAAGAATAAGATATACACAGGTGAAATCATTATAATTCAGGTTAGACTATGTATAAATATTTAAATGACTGAATAAATACTATATTGGACAATATGAAAAGAGGAAAAGATAAATTTGGTAGTGATCAAAAAAAAGCTTATGAAAGACACATGTAAAATAAGCAATGTCTTAAAGCAGGACTCAGATATAATAAATGGAAAGTAATGGTAAAGTACAAAATTGTATGGATGTAGAAGAAACAATGTTTATTTGCTAAGAAAGATCTGACCAACTTAATTAGACTCAATGTAGAGAAAGAAAGGTTGCACTGTTGGAATAAGCCTAAATTGAATAGCCACTGAAAGATTTTTTTTTTTTTTTTTTTTTTTTTTTTTTTGGTGGGGTTACTGGGGATGAACCCAGGAACACTCTACTACAGAGTTATATCCCCAGTCCTTTTTTATTTTTTTAGTTGTAGCTGGACACAATACCTCCATTTTATTTATTTAAATATTCTTGTGTAGTGCTGAGGATAGAACCCAGCACCTTGCACGTGCTAGGCGAGCACTCCACCGCTGAGCCACAACCCCAGCCCCATCCCCAGTCCTTTTCATTTTTTGTTCTGAGACAGGGTCTCACTAAATTACTGAGGCTGATCTATAACTTGCAATCTCCTACCTCAGCCACCAAGTTGCTGGGATTATAGGCATGTACCACCATGCCTGACTCACTGAAAAATTTTCAAGAAAGAAAGTAATCTTGATGAATATGATGCTTTAGGAAAAATGAAAAGAACAAACAATAACAACCTTGAATTGGTATACAGAACAGTTTGGGGAGTGATGAAATGGATGGCAGAAAGATCATCTGGGAAGCTACTACAATAATATATACCAGAACTCAATGTATATTCTTCATGGAAAACAGTCAGTGCATGAGCACAGTTTGCATCCTACTGAGCACAGAACTGAACCAGCAGAATGTATGTATGGATTGTATAGTAAAATTCAAAAGTCCTCTACAGAGATTATGCCCAAATGCATTGATGTACATTTCCAAATTTATTATCATAAGAGGTTTGTCATATATTAAAACTACTTCTCTATTTTTGCATATTTAAAAAATAAGATGCAACATTCAGAAATTAATTTATTTTAATAAAATATCTAAACTACCACTTTAAAACTTCAAAAATGCTTCATACTATACTGTTTTTTCTATACATAAATACCTACGTTAATGTTTAATTTAATACCTATGATAATGTTTAATTTATACATTAGGCATAGTAAAAAATAGCAACAATAATAAATACAACAATTATAACAATGTACCATAATCAGACTGCCAACATCATTACTCCTGCACTTTGGGGGCCATTACTAAGTAAAAAAGTTATTTGAACACAAGCACTATGATACCACAACAGTGCATATGATAATCCAGACAGCTCCTAAGTGATTAATGGGTGGTAGTATATATAGCATGGGTACACTTGACAAAGGCATCATTCACAATCCAGTTGGGATAGATCAGGCTGACAAGAGTTTTCATCATTCTACTCAGAATGGTGCATGATATAAAAGTTATGAATTGTTTACTTCTGAAATTTGCCATCTAATACTTTCAGACTACAGGTGACTGTGAGTAGCTGAAATTATGGATAAGAGGGGATGATTATATTATACTCTATTTACACTCTGGTAAACTATTAAGAGTATCACTGATCAAATTTTTAGTACTAATTCATGAGTTGTTATTAACTATAGATTTAAAACGAATATAAAACATTAGTAATAAAATATCTTTACTAGAAATTTAGACGGTGAACTAATTCAGAAGTATGATCTTACTTCTGAGAGAATCTTGTGAATGTACTTTAGTCTTTCCTTGGTGGGTAGCAGCAACGTGCATCTTTTAAACAGTAGACCTGAGGAAGTAAAGAGACACAAGAAAAAAAAAAAAGACAACAATGCAATTAATTTAAGCATATCAATACCACAATATAATGTTTTCCTGAAAGTCAAAGCATACTACAGTGAACAAGGAGACAATTTTTACAAGAACATTGGGGAGAAAGGGCAGAAAGCAGTTATATTACATGGCTTCTGATGTCCAAATGGCTCTGATGTCCATCTAGGAAGCCCTGGCAAAACATCTTGTAAAAAGTTGTGAACTTTGTTGGGCGTGGTGGTGCACGCCTATAATCCCAGGTATTTGGGAGGGTGAGGCAGGAGTATCACAAGTTTGAGACCAGCCTCAGCAACTTAGGAAGACCCTCTCTCAAAAACAAACAAACAGGGGCTGGGGTTGTGGCTCAGCGGCAGAGCGCTCTCGCCTTGCATATGCGTGGCCAGGTTCGATCCTCAGCACCACGTAAACATAAATGCATTGCATTGTGTACAACTAAAGTAAATAAATAAATATTAAAACAAACAAACAAAATGGGCTGGGGATGTGACTCAGTGGTAGAGCACCCCTGGGTTCAAACTCAGTACTGGAAAAAAAAAAAAGTTGTGAAATTCACATGAAAGCATTTAGATTTACAAAGATATGATAATAAGAAATAAAGATACACTAGGAAAACTTTATTTTGTCTTTATTCCTTAGAAAACAGATTCCAGTCTCTCTTGAAATTAACCTCCCATTCACAAAGGAAAATATTTTAAGAACTGTTAATATAAACATGGAAAGAATGGGAAAAGAGATTTTGATTCTTTTCTCCAAATACAAAAATTTAATGTCATAAGTACTTAAAATTTCAAAGGTTAGAGGTCATTTTTGCTCACGGAAAGTATCCAGGTATCTCTCTCTCCTTTCAAAGATATCCTTTTATGGAGTTTATGTGTTGGGAATGTGTAGGATTTGTGATCAGACATTTAAAAAAAGAAAAGGAAAAAAAATCCCTTCAATTTCCCTCAGTAAGATGTGACTTGAACTACAGTGACAGGAAGTATATGATTTATTTTGCCTAAGTATTCTTTTTTCCTAAAATGGCAAGACACTGTTAACACTCCTGTGAGGACAAATGTCCTCAAACTAAAAATAAGATACATGGTAGAAAAATATATTCCTAAATTTTATGACTTTCATCAATTTTTATCTCCTCTGCATTTACTATTTTTTATAATATAATAATTATATAATTCTGAAGAATCTATAGAAATCTGATTTATTTTTGGAAGTTGCTATGTTTGGGTAACACATGAACAGAATTGGGTTTTAAACATAAATGCCCTTTTTGCCCCAGTGTCAGGGACTGAACCCAGAGCCACTTACTTGCAAAGCAATTTATACCCCCAGCCCCTTGCTTCATTTTTGTATACAAAAAAGATATTTTCAGAGTTTGATTTTAGGTTGATTTAGATTGATTCAGAGTTTGATTTTTTAGCATTTGGTCTCATGGCATATCATAGCAGAGGAATTGTAAGCTGGTTGCCTTTTCTAACGTAAAACTCTTTTTTTTGGGGGGGGGTACTGGAGATTGAATTCGGGGGTACTTGACCACTGAGCCACATCCCCAAACCTATTTTTTGTATTTTGTTTAGAGACAGGGTCTCACTGAGTTACTTAGTGCCTCACTTCTCACTTTCTGCTGAGGCTGGCTGGCTGGCTTTGAGCTCACCAGCCTCCTGTTCAGCCTCCTGAACTAGTGGGATTACAGGTGTGCCCACCACACCCAGCTAAAACTCCTTTTTTTTTTTTGGTGGTACCAGGGATTGAACTCAGGGGCACTCGACCACTGGGCCACATCCCCAGCTCTTTTTTGTATTTTATTAGAAACTGGGTCTCACTGAGTTGCTAAGTGCCTAGCCATTGCTGAGACTGGCTTTGAAATCTCAATCCTCCTGCCTCAGCCTCCCAAGTGCTGGCTTTACAGGCATGCGCCACCGCACTCGGCTTAAAAGTCCTATTTTTACGGGTTGTAATTTACCATAAAACCTATTATTGAATAATTTTTTTTTAACCACAGGTGCTCTGCTATATTCTTTCAAGACCAATTCTTAAGTTTTTTCTTGTTAAAATCGTCATATGTAATGTTCTTTCCACATTGGCAATCTGGTCTGTTTTGTATTAAAAAAAAAGGCAAATTAAAATTTATAATCTTCAGGTCTGGGGTTGTAGCTCAGTGGTAGAGTGCTTGCCCTGCACGTGTGAGGCACTGGGTTTGATTTTCAGCAACACATAAAAATAAATCAATAAAATAAAGGTATTGTGTCCATGTCCATCTACAACTAAAAATAAATACATAAAAAAGAAATGACTATTTAGAAAATTATAATCTTCAAAAGTAAAGGATTCTGAAAATGTTATTTTAATGTTTGAAAATAAGAACAGGTCAGATAGGAAGGAAATGTGAGAAAATAGTGTGTACATCAAACATTTACCTAAAGAATCAATCATTGCTGGGCACGGTGGCGCACGCCTGTAATCCCAGCACTTTGAGAGGCTGAGGCAGGAGGATCACAAGTTCAAAGCCAGCCTCAGCAATGGTGAGGTACTTAGCAACTCAGTGAGACCCTGTCTCTAAATAAAATATAAAAAAGGGCTGGGGATGTGACCCAGTGGTCGACTGCCCCTGAGTTCAATCCCCGGTACCACAAAAAAAAAAAAAAAAGAATCAATCATAGCCGGGCGCGGTGGCGCACGCCTGTAATCCCAGCACTTTGGGAGGCTGAGGCAGGAGGATTGCGAGTTCAAAGCCAGCCTCAGCCATGGCGAGGCACTTAGCAACTCAGTGAGACCCTGTCTCTAATAAAAATACAAAAAAGGGGCTGGGGATGGGGCCCAGTGGTCGAGGGCCCCTGAGTTCAATCCCTGGTACTAAAAAAAAAAAAAAAAAAAAAAAAAGAATCAATCATAAACTAGGTATCTGCATCAAAATTAAATGGAAGCCTGAAACCATTATATGAATGAAATCATTTTAAAAAAAAGCTATTAAGATCAATAAAGGGCTGGGGTTGTGGCTTAGCGGCAGAGCGCTCGCCTCACATGTGTGTGGCCCAGGTTTGATCCTCAGCACCACGTAAACATAAATGCATTGCATTGTGTACAACTAAAGTAAATAAATAAATATTAAAAAAAAAAAAAGATCAATACAAACTGGTCACAGTGGCCCATGCCTGTAATTCCAGCGACTCAGGAGGCTGAGGCAGGAGGATTGCCAAGTTGAAGGCCAGCCTGAACAATATTGCAAGGCCCTGAACAACTTAGCACAATGATAAAGTGCTGGGTTCAATTCCCAATATCCACCCCCCAAGAAAACAATCCATATTTGTATTTTTAAAAAGCAATGATCCATATCATTTTCTTTTTCTCTTTTGCTGTGCTGGGGATGGAAGCCAGGGTCTTGTCCACACTATGTAAGCATTTACCACTGAGCTACATCCCTAGACCCATATAATTTCCATACAATTGTCTTAATACTTTGTTTATTTGCTTAAGCAACTGAGACTTGATCAGGAAAAAAAAAAAACAAAAACAAATTCAGACTAACACCAAAAGACAAGCTCTATTATCCAACTAATAATGTTTGTGAAAAAAAAGATATTTACAGCGGGGCACAGTGGTGCACGCCTGTAATCCCAACACTTGGGCGGCTTAGGCAGGAGGATCTCGAGTTCAAAGCCAGCCTCAGCAATGGCGAGGCACTTAGCAACTCAGTGAGACCCTGTCTCTAATAAAATACAAAAAAGGGTTGGGGATGTGGCCCAGGTGTAGAGTGCCCCTGAGTTCAATCGCTGGTACCAAAAAAAAAAAAAAAAAAAAAAAAAAAGATATTTACAATGAGAAGTAGCAAAAAGTAATTGCTATATTCAGTTACAGGATTTACTAAACTGAGTCATAAATACTGAAACCAACAACATTGCATACAGATTATATACCTCTTTCATTTGGTCTTATTAAATTTACTCATCAAATATACTTTGATGTATTTACATACCTATGTAGTCTTTTTTTATTATCTTAAACTAGGCATACTTGGACTACTAAAAGGCAACATTTGCTCAACTTATTATTATGCCTTTATTTAAATCTCAACATTGCCATACTTCGGTTGATTCTAAAGTAGTTTCGTAAACTGGTATCAGTAGTCAAGTCAAAATTAGGATTTTATTTTAGCACTCTAGAAAGCATGAAATAAATGAATGGAGTGAAATAAAAAATGATTATATATCGGAGCTGGGGTTGTGGCTCAGCAGTAGACTACTCGCCTAGCACATGCTCGGCCCGGGTTCGATCCTCAGCACCACGTAAAAACACATTGTGTACAACTAAAGCAAATAAATAAATATTTTTTAAAAAATGATTATATATCAAGTGAAGAAAGAATATACATAATTTCCTTTGACAAGATCAATTTAATTATAGCATAATAATGATTTATTAGTAAATTTGCAGAGTGCTTAATAAAGAAAAAAATAGTTTCTGATAAAAGAATAAGTGACCTCTCACAATGATGTGTTTAAATTTCTATTTTTAACGACTGTATTATAACAGAAATGGAAAAGAGGTATAAGGATCCACAGGAAGTAAAGCATAAAAAACATACCAAGTTCCTAAACTGGTAAACCACCTACACAATAAGCATATGTATCCACATGAAATCACAAGGACTGACACTATACATTAAAGTTAGTTTTCTTATCTTTAAAGATAAATGTAAGGAACTGTTAAGGGAAGTCCTCATATTGAAGAGTAAAAACACCATATAACTAGGTACATTTTAGGAAATATTTCATATCCCACTGGCCTTATATAAGTGTATAATAAAATCATCTTAATTAAGTTTAATTCTTTATGTGTTGCAATTTTCATTTCATAATTTACCTAGAGATCTGTAGTGCTCCAGTATAGCAGAGTCTTGTTTCCTACCAGGCAGCTCAAAGTTATGAAAGTCCTGTAGTAAAAGTCTTTTGCTTCCTGATGCAGTTGAAATATAATTAATAATGTGCTGGCTGACTGTTTTAGACACCATGCTTAGCATGCCGACATCCTTCACTACCAAAAGAAATATATATATGTACGTATGAATGGCTTAAATACAAGAACATCACTCAGTACAGTCTATTAACTTATAAATTAACTAATTAATAAAAATAATAAACCTACCAGGAAATATTGTAAAATTTTTTAAATCCAGTTCTCAATGATTATAAATTTGTTGAGATACAACAATGAAGCTACTACATCATTAAGTTAGAGGTATGCTTTAAAGAGTTTGAGCATTGAACTTTCTCATTCTATCCCTTACCTAACACTGATGAAACTTTTGAAAACAAAATTAAGATGAATGCTATTAACATTTTAGCAGGGCCTGAGATGATAAACTAGTTCTTGGGAAAAATTAAAATATTCTAGTGTTTTACGTAGCCTACTCATAGTCCCCAATCCTCACCTGACAAATATCTTAAGATTATTTGGAATATTTCCAATGGCAAGGCTTTAAAATTTCCAAGCGTTGATAAGGGCTGAGAATCTGACTCAAGGGTGTTGGAAAAATAGTTGGATCGACGATTACTACGTTTATATTTCTGGTTGGGAATCAAAGTGAAACTGGTATTTATTCTAGATGCCATCTCTTTTTCTTATCTCATGAATTTATCCTGGTTAGAAAAACAAAGTACAAGAGACAAAGAAGAAAGGAAGTTAAGGCAATGAAGAGGTTTGTTTATTTCCATTGCTGGGGATGGAATCCAGGTCCTGGTGCATGCTAGGCAAGTGCTTGACCACTGAGCCACATCCCCAGACCTGTCTTTTTTTAAATGAAAGGATCCACATTTTGATGGGCAATAGCTATCTCTTCACATTTACCCAAATTTTACTATGATGTCTAATTTATGGAGTTCTTACCAATAGAGTCCATTTAGCATTATTTGAAAACAATGTAAATCCTTTACCTCTTGACCAAATATTCTAGATAAAGACTGTTAGTAGGAAAAAAACACGTTTTTAAAAGAAAACTGCAAAATAGGAAATAATTTGTAAAACAGGCTTAACGTCCCCCCCGCCCCGCATGGGGAACTTAACCCAGGAGTATTTTACCTCTGAGCTAGATCCCCATTCCTTTTTTTAAATTTTTTTATATTTTTTAGTTGTAGTTGGACACAATACCTTTATTTTACTTACTTATTATGTGGTGCTGAGGATCCAACCCAGGGCCATGCACATGATAGGCAAGCACTCTACCGCTGAGCCAAACCTCAGCCCCCCATTCCTTTTTATTTATTTTAAATGTTTTTTTTATTTACACATGGACACAATATCTTTGTTTATTTATTTTTAAGTGGTGCTGAGAATTGAACCCAGTGCCTCCAAATGCGAGGCAAGCACTCTGCCACTGAGCCACAACCCCAGCCCTCTTTTTTTATTTTTGAAGTATCAACTTGATAAGTTGCCACGTGAGCCTTGAATTTGAGATCCTCTTGCTATCACCTGAGTAACTGGGATTACAAGTATGAGCCACCTCACTCAGCATGAGTTTTGATATATCTTTTTTTGTGTGTGTGGTGCTGGGGATTGAATCCAGGGCCTTGTGCATGTGAGGCAAGCACTCTTCCAACTGAGCTATATTGGTATATATAGGAAGGAATATTATGACAAGGAAAAAGAAAGAAAAAAGATTTAAAAAATTAATAAAGAATCATAAGACAGGGCTGGGGTTGTGGCTCAGCGGCAGAGCGCTCGCCTCGCACGTGCGCGGCCCGGGTTCAATCCTCAGCACCATGTAAACATAGATGCATTACATTGTGTACAACTAAAGTAAATAAATAAATATTAAAAAAAAAAAGAATCATAAGACAGGGCTGGGGTTGTGGCTCAGCGGTAGAACGCTCGTCTAGCACGTGTGTGGCCTGGGTTTGATCCTCAACACCACGTAAAAATGCATTGTGTACAACTAAAAGCAAATAAATAAATATTAAAAAAAAAATCATAAGACACCATGTACTGCCAGAGGAATGAGAAATTGTGCTCCATTTGTGTACAATATATTAGAATTCATTCTACTGTAAAATAAATAAATATATATATATATACATATATATATTTTTTTTTTTTGGTACCGGGGATTGAACTCAGGGGCACTCGACCACTGGGCCACATCCCCAGCCCTTTTTTGTATTTTATTAGAGACAGGGTCTCACTGAGTTGCTAAGTGCCTCACCATTGCTGAGGCTGGCTTTGAACTCGTGATCCTCCTGCCTCAGCCTCCCAAAGTGCTGGGATTACAGGCGTGCGCCACCGCGCCCGGCTAATAAATATATTTTTAAAAAATTTAAAAATCATAAGATATATTTAATACCTATCAGGGTTGGTGGTATAGCTCAGTGGTAAGCACTTGCCTAGCATTTATAAAGCCCTAGGTGTAATCCCCAGCACCATACAAACAAAAACAAAAAAAATCCCATAATATCCATCAATTAGTACATTCCTTTTACAATTTTTATATTCTAAAAAATTAGAGCATTAATGTAGCTTTAAAATTTGTAATAATATTTTTACATTTTTTGAAAATGCATACTCACATGTTCTTTTGTTAAAAACAATAAAAAGGAGACTTTAAGTTTAGTTATTTAAATTTACTAGCTCAAAAAATAACAATAAACAAAATTAATGTACTATCTCTAACAGATTAAATAGGTGGCACTGCTATTATTAATTATGTGCAGTACAATATATATATAAGCAATGAAATTAAAGTTTTGTAAAACTAGTAAGGCTAGGATGAATAGATGAACAATAATAATTCTTCCCTTGGATCCAGTTTTTCTTTCTTTCCTTTTTACTCAGAGCTTTATGCTTGCTAGGCAAACACTCTACCATTAAACTACATTCCCAGTCCATTGGTATATATACATATATATATGTATACATATATACATACACACACACACACACACACACACACACACACATACACACACAACTAGAATTTAGCAATCTAGACTCCTTGTTTCTGAAATAACAAGTAAGGTATTTCATTAAAGAGTTACAAACATATCCGACCAAAATGCATTTTCTCCTTTCTGTATAAAGTTGCTAAAATCACATTGATTGTTACTTATTCATCTTAAAAGGTTACATTTCACCTAATATCAATTTAAAACTAGTTATACAGGGGCTGGGAATGTAGCTCAATGGCAGAGCATCTGCTTAGCCATGTATGAGGCACGGGGTTCAATTCTTAGCACAGCATAAAAATAAAATAAGGCATACTGTCTACCTACAACTAGGAAAAAAAAAAAAAGAAGAAACAAAAAACTAGTTATAAGCCGGGCGCGGTGGCGCACACCCTGTAATCCCAGCACTTTGGGAGGCTGAGGCAGGAGGATCACGAGTTCAAAGCCAGCCTCAGCAATGGTGAGGCACTTAGCAACTCAGTGAGACCCTGTCTCTAAACAAAATACAAAAAAGGTCTGGGGATGTGACCCAGTGGTCGAGTGCCCCTGAGTTCAATCCCCGGTACCACAAAAAAAAAAAAAAAAAAAAAACAAAAAAAAAACTAGTTATACATTTGAAAACTGAGCATATTTAGTGCTACGTAAAAAGCATAATCTGAACTCCTTTAAAACTATACCATAAGGCTTTGCTTCAGCATTCAGTGAACATTAAATTAGTAGATGTTTTAAAAAGTCATTAAAACTATATAAGTAGCATGTCAAAATATTGACAAAATATAGGGCTTTAAAAAATTTTTTTTAGTTGTAGATGGATACAACACTTTCATTTCATTTATTTATTTTTATGTGGTGCTGAGAATCAAACCTAGTGTCTCTCACACATGCTAGGCAAGCCCCCTACCTCTGCGCCACAACCCCAGCCCCAAATACAGGTTTTTAACAATTACATTCACTTATAAACATTTGGTATTTACATGATTCTGGAATTTTGCATATGTATGTATGTCTACACAAAACATACATATACACATTTATTTATAACAAAAATGTGGGATAACTAGTTTGTAACCTGCTTTTTTCAATGCATTCTCGTTCCAAGTCAATAAATATACTTCTACAGATTTTAATGGCTGCATATAATTTCACCAAGTGGAAGAGCCCTGATTTATTTAATGCACAAGATTGTTTTTAACTTTTCACAGTAGGCATTTGAAAGCATTTTCATTATAATAAAATATAAATCTGACCCAGGATTTGTCCTGTTTCTCTGAGCAATTGTATGAAGTGAGAGCTGGGTGGTGCTTGTGGGGCTCTTTCAGGATGCACTTACCCCCAGGGTACTTTGTGTGTGTCAACCACTAAGGATAAAAAGATAAAGGGGCCCGAATTATTTTAAAATGGAAGACTCTTACAATTTCTTATTTTCCTCTCTCATACCTGGATGTTTTGGGGGAGGGAAACGGAGGCTTCTTTTTTTATTTGAAAATCCTAAAGCTATCATTACAATTTATTTCTGGTCTCCTCTCACCCTCTAGAGAATGAGATTCACAGACCAAAATGGTGCTAAGACCATCCCACTAATTTTGACTATTTGTGAGAGTTTTGAAAGTCTATTGGGAAACTCCCCAAAGCCAATATAATAAACGTCAAACAGCAAATCTCAGGGATTTAACATAATCAAACCCTGTGAAGAGACCCACCCCAAATGCTCGCAATTAGCCCAAAACATCTCCAAAGAAGCAAACTGGGGTGACCTTAAAAGAGAAATTGGCCAACAGGAGAATCCAATCACATGGCGATGCACCTTTTACCCGCTTTAGTCCATGAAAAGATGAAATTATTTCCACAAGAAAGTACTGGGGAGAAAAACCCCTCTTTTTACCACAGATTTCGACAGTTTTCCGGCCAAGGAATCACAGGAAAGTGGGAGTTAGTCGTTTTGTCCCACCATCCTCCAATTTCGTAATGTTTAAAAAGAAAATATCTCCTCAAGGTTTTCCCGCGGGGAAGACGGAGGGTCCGGCTCCCGTCGGCTCCGGAGCTGCGTTCCCGCCTCCTAGGCGTCCCGTGGCCTCAAGAACATTTTAGAATCCTCCCAGGAGCCCCAGCGGGAGGGAAGACCCGCCCCCTCATGAATAGCAAGGAAAGTGGGCTCTGTAGTGCCCCCTTCCTCCTGAATAACTTAGATCCCTCCCAGGAGGCCCCGCCCCCTCATGAATAGTAAGTAGAATTCCCATAATGCCCTCCTTCATGAATAATTACTGAGGGATAGATTGCTGGAGCCCCACCCCGGGCCACTCTTGACTCCTAGCTAAAGACTAGAAGGGCTGGAGCCGTTAACCTCTGGGGAAGGGGAGTGTGCAAACCAAGAGCCCAGCCCAAGAAGCCACGTTACTCCGCTTTATTTCCCTGCACTTAGTTTTTTTTTTTTTTTTTTTAATATTTTTATTTATTTGCTTTTAGTTGTACACAATGCGTTTTATTCAATGCGTTTTATTTGTATGTGGTGCTGAGGATCGAACCCGGGTCGCCCACATACTAGGCGAGCGCTCTACCGCTGAGCCACAATCCCAGCCCCTCCCTGCACTTAGTTTTGAGCCATTTATTTATTTATTTTTATTCCCTCCTCTCTCACCCCCAATAAGTTACAAGATCTTTCAACAAAACTTTTGATGGAAAAACACCTCCAAAGGCCAGGCAAGTGTTCTACCACTTAGCCGCATTCCCAGCCTTTTTTATTTTTTATCTTGAGGGTCTTGCTAGGATGACCAGCATGCCTCAACTTCCCAAGTCGCTGGGATTACAGGCTTGCGCTACCACGCCTAATTAAAAAAAAAAAAAGAAAGAAAGAAAAAAAAAATTTTTTAAATTAAACCTGTTTGCCTGTCTACCTAGGATCAAAGGAAGATGAGTGTCTCTAAGGCGCTCTAGAATGGAACCCAAGACAGATCGTCCTAGTTTGGCTCTCTTCCCTTGAAGATTAAATTCTCATTCATTTATTTATACATTCAGTAACTATTTATTGAAGCCTGTGTTGGGCCAGGCAGTAGAGTAGACCCTAAGGACACAACAGAGAACAAGACACATAAGTTTCCTGCCTTAATGGAGTTTATTAGTCTAATGGGGAAGATAGAATAAACAGACAAATAAGGTATGTACAGATGGTGAGAGCGGTGCTATAGAGAAATAAGGCAACAGAGAGTAACAGATGTGCATAGAGAGGGAGCTGCTTTAGTTGGACTGGTTATGAAAATTCCTTTGAGTAGGTGACATTTAATTTGAGAACTAATGGAGAAGGGACTGAGGTTAGAGGGAAAAGTGGGAAAGATTCTTTTACTTTGGGGGACAATTCTACACTATAGCCAACAAATAAAAATAAAATATGTAAACAAAGAAATACATCAACTATGGACTGGGGCTGTATCTCAGTAGTAGAGCACTTGCCTTGCAGGTGTGAGGCCCTGGGTTTAATCCTCAGCGCCACATAAAAATAAATAAAGGCTGGGCGCGGTGGCACACGCCTGTAATCCCAGCACTTGGGAGGCTGAGGCAGGAGGATCGCGAATTCAAAGCCAGCCTCAGCAATGGTGAGGCACTTAACAACTCAGTGAGATCCTGTCTCTAATAAAATACAAAAATGGCCTGGGGATGTGGCCCAGTGGTCGAGTGCCCCTGAGTTCAATCCCTAGTACCAGAAGAAAAAATAAATAAATAAATAAATAAAATAAAATAAATATAAAAATATTGTGTCCATCTACAACTAAAATATTTTTTTTCTTTAAAAGAAATCCATTAACTATATAAAGTTTGAGTTAAACTTAGAATTAACTGATACTCATGTAGTTACAAACATTAATCAATTTTGACATTGTATCATTTTTAAGATACCTTGTCCTTGACAAGGTCATAGGTGCTAGGCAATGGGCCAGGAATGCATTATGGATACAAAGATTCTGAATGGTAAGAATTTAGATTTATCCAAAGTACTATTGGAAGTCATCGAAGTTTTAAACAAAGAGTAACATGATCTGATTTACACCATTAGAAGACTGTTTTAGCATTTATGTGGAGAATAAATGAGGGTGGTTAGGAATAGAAGGTGATATCTCTTAGGATATTATTGCAGGGACTGGAGAGATGGGCTCAAGATACATTTTGAGCATATGCTGATAATTTGCTGATGAATTGGATCTGGGGACAGAGGAAAAAAAAGAATATAAGGATGATTGCAGACTTCTGTCTTTAATAAATGAATAGTAATTGATCCCATTTACTGAGATACGCAAGTGGGGAGCTTATCTGGTGGAGAATTAAGAGTTGAATTTTACATCCAATGACTCCAGAGGCTGAGGCAGGAGCATCACAAGTTCAGGGCCAGCATTGGTAAGTTAGGGAGAACCTCTCAAAATAAATTTTTAAAAAAGGGGGTGTTGGTGGTGCTGGGGATGTAGGTTAGTGATAGAGCACCCTTGGGTTCAGTCTCTAGTACCTCTCCACACACATACACACAAAGAATTTAATTTTGCTGATGGTGAATTTGAGATGTTGTTGAGACATGCAAGTGGAGCTTTTAAGGGAGCAATTCAATTTACAAACCCAGAAGTTAGAGGAAAATCTTTGAGCCAGGGACACAAATTTAAGAATTTTCAGCATTGAAGGGGTATCAATATTCAGAGATTGGGAAAAGAGGACGAGTTCTCAATAGAGATTAAAAAGCAGTATCTAGTGGGCTGGGGCTGTAGCTCAGTGGCAGAGAGCTTGCCTAGCATGCATGAGGCACTGGGTTTGATCCTCAGCACCACATAAAAAATAAACAAAATAAAGGCGTTCTGTCCATCTACACTACCAAAAAAAAAAAAAAAAAAAAAAAAAAAAAAGTGTCTAGTGAAGTAAGTGGGAGAAAATCAGAAGATTTTGGAACCACAGAACCCTCAAACAGGGTACTTCAAGAATGGAAAGAAGTCACTGTGCCAAGTGCTGCAGAGCTCAGTGAAGTGTCTGCTAGATGGCACCTCAGGGGATACTGGCAAGGACCTGCTGCCAGGGCACATAGAAGCTGATACTAGGTTTTTGCAAAAAGAAAATTTTGTCACATGGAGTTCTAAGCTCAGATCTGCCACCCCACATTAGCTAGTATCAAGTGAACTGACAGAAAGGGATACAGCAAAAGCTGCTTGTTGAGTGGATGTCAGGAACGGAAAGTTTTAGTGTTGTTTTGTACGGACACAGATGGTCGGTATGGCTCTTCACAAGCTGTATGTTTCTTTTCAGGGAAGGTTATAGTCTCTGTGTGGGATTTTGAGCTTGTGACGTCAAAAGGTCATTGATTAAATGGGCTGGTTTCTTTTGTATATGTCCATACTTTTTTTTTTTTTTTTTTTTTTTTGTATCAGGGATTGAGCCCAGGAGTGCTTTACCACTGAACCACATCCCTGGCCCTTTTTAAATATTTTATTTAGAGATAGGGTCTCATTAAGTTGCTCAGGGCTTCATTAAGTTGTTGAGGCTGGCTTTGATCCTCCTGTCTCAGCCTCGTGAGCCCCTGGGATTACAGGTGTGTGTCACTACAACCAGCAACATATGTCCATTCCTGAAAAGTGAGTTTCAATCATGCCTGAGTGGACTCTGGAGGCATTTCCTGACGACTTAGGTACTTTAAAGAATTTATGTCTGGGTGTGTCCAGGCCTTAACCCATTTCATAGATGCCCACTGACTTTGGTAATCCAGTTTAGGAGAAGTATACTGCAGGTTCCCCTGGTCATTCCCATCTCATGAACCTGTAATGGCTGGGTGCAGTGGCGCACGCCTGTAATCCCAGCACTTGGGAGGCTGAGGCAGGAGTTCAAAGCCAGCCTCAGCAATGGTGAGGCACTTAGCAACTCAGTGAGACCCTGTCTCTAATAAAATACAAAAAAGAGCTGGGGATGTGGCCCAGTGGTCAAGTACCCCTGAGTTCAATCCCTGGTACCAAAAAAAAAAAAAAAAAAACCTACAATGACTGCCTTGCCACCCATATCAGACTCAAATCCCTCTGCCATTTCTCTGTTGTCCTCTATCACTGATCTTTCCCCTAGTCATTCATTAATTTGTTATACTGACCCATACCTATTTTCAGCTAGGCCCAGGGTTAGCTGTAGGGTAAGTACAGTTTTAGCCTTCCATTGGCTCATGGTCTCAAGTACTCAACCCGGACTAACATATATTCTATTTTCTTCTCTTTTTGGTACTGGGGATTGACCCCAGGTGTGCTTTACCACTGAACTACACCCCCAGTTCTTTTTATTTTGAGATAGGGTCTTGCTAAGCTATTGAGGCTTTTGCTAAGTTGCTGCAGCTGGCCTCAAACTTGTAATCCTTCTGCCTCAGCCTTCCAGGTCACTGGGATAACAGGCATGTGCCACCACACCCAACTGACTAACTTTTATGTTCTATTTCTTCCCCAGGAAACAAAACTGCCACTCCAGTAGGGGTGGGGATAGGTGTCTCAGCCTTATCCCTACCTCTTTGTGCTGAAACATCCATCAAAACAACTTCCGAGCCCGGCGCGCAGTGTTGAACGCCTGTAATCCCAGCACTTGGGAGGCTGAGGCAGGAGGATCGCGAGTTCAAAGCCAGCCTCAGCAATGGCAAGGCACTTAGCAACTCAGTGAGACCCTGTCTCTAATAAAACACAAAAAAGGGCTGGGGATGTTGCCCAGTGGTCGGGTGCCCCTGAGTTCAATCCCCAGTACCAAAAAACAAAACAAAAAAAAAACCCCAACTTTCTGGGGCTGGAGTGGAGGCTCAGTGGTAGAGCACTTGCCTGGCACATGTGAGACACTGGGTTCAATCCTTAGCACCACATAAAAATAAATAAATAAGCCAGGCGCGGTGGCGCACGCCTGTAATCCCAGCACTTTGGGAGGCTGAGGCAGGAGGATCACGAGTTCAAAGCCAGCCTCAGCAATGGTGAGGCACTTAGCAACTCAGTGAGACCCTGTCTCTAAATAAAATACAAAAAAAGGTCTGGAGATGTGACCCAGTGGTCGAGTGCCCCTGAGTTCAATCCCCGGTACCACACAAAAAAAAAAAATAAATAAATAAATAAATAAATAAATAAGATAAAGGCATTGTGTCCATCTACAACTAAAATCAATTTTAAAAAGAAAAATAAAGAAAATAATAACAACTTCCCTCCTTTCTACATCTTCCTCCAGGACCCATTTTAAAAATCACATCATGGAGGCTAAGGATATTGCTCAGTGGTAGAGCATATGCTTAGCATGCACAAAATCCCTGGTTACATAGTATTCATTATTTAATTGGTTCTACATCATTAAATTGTTTCCTATTTAAATTAGATTTTTCCCTATTTAAATAATGCCTAAAATGAGTACTGTGTATATTCTTAGGATAAAATTTTGAAAGTTTATTTCAGTTTTTTAAAAATATTTTATTTATTTGCTTTTAGTTGTACACAATGCATTTATCCCTACATGGTGCTGAGGATCGAACCCGAGCTGCGCACGCGCTAGGTGAGCGCTCTACCGCTGAGCCACATCCCCAGCCCTCATTTCAGTTTTAAAAGTATATAATTTAATGGCTATCGTTTTTTTTTAAAAAAGCAAAACCAGAAAATAACAAGTTTTGATAAGGATGTGGAGAAGTTGGAACCCTTGTGCACAGTTGGTGAGAATGTAAAATGGTATAGTCACTGTGGAAAACAGTGTGGCAATTCCTAAAAAAAAAAGAATTATCATATGATCCAGCATCCAGCAGTTTCACTTCTATGTATATACCCCAAAGAAGGGAAAGCAGGGACTCCAACCATTAGTTGAACACCCACATTCATATCAATATTATTTGTAGTAGCTAAAAAAATGGAAGCAACTCATGTTCATTAACAGATGAAGAGATAAACAAAATATGGTACATCTTTACAGTGGAATATTATTCAGCCTTGAAAAGAAAGGAAACTCTGATATATGCTGCAACATGGATGAATCTTGAAGACACCACTGTGTACCATAGTAAATTGAGGAGCATATCTACAAATAAAAAACTAGCTGGAGGGGCTCTGGAGTTGTGGCTCAGTGGTAGAGCACTTGCATGTGTGAGGCACTGGGTTTAATTCTTAGCACCACATATAAAAATAAATTAATAAAATAAAGGTCCATCAATATCTGAAAAAATATTTTAAAAAATTAGGTGGAGGGCTGGGGCTATAGCGCAGTGAGGCACTGGGTTTGATCCTCAGCACCACATTAAAAAATAAATAAAATAAAAGGCATGCTGCCCATCTACATATATATAGATATATATACATATACATATATATATATCTATACACACACACATATACATATATATATATATATATTTTTTTTTTTTAGAATTAGCTGGGTATGCTGATGTACATCTGTAATCCTAGTGGCTCAGGAAGCTGAGGCAGGAGGATTGCAAGTTCAAAACCAGCCCCAGCGGTGGCGCACGCCTGTAATCCCAGCACTTGGGAGGCTGAGGCAGGAGGATCACGAGTTCAAAGCCAGCCTCAGCCGTGGCGAGGCGCTTAGCAACTCAGTGAGACCCTGTCTCTAATAAAATACAAAAAAAAAAAGGGCTGTGGATGTGGCCCAGTGGTCGAGTGCCCCTGAGTTTCACAATCCCTGGTGCCAAAACAAAACAAAACAAAACAAAACAAAAAAAAAAACACAAAAA